>JAVHYY010000348.1:0-101216 GCA_035221665.1 Okamejei kenojei | reverse complement strand
TTTTGTATATGTATAAATATTTTTTTTTATTTGGATAGATTTTTAGTGTTTTGGATGAGGTGATTATATTCAGATTAATAAATAAAAGAAAATTCACACCTAATGACAACAATTCAGCACGGAAAAGCAACAAACCAAATTTAAAACGACGAAACATCCGCACTCAAATGCGACTAAAATTTAGCACGCAAAATCGAGAAAATTCATCAAAGGAAAAGGACGAACCTTCAGGACCGCAAAAAGCGATAAAATTCAGCACGCAAAAATGACAAAATTTCATAACATGAAACGCCGAAATTTTAGCACTCAAAAAGCAACAAAATTTCAGCATGCAAATAGTGACATAAATTTCACCACGCAAAATGTGACGAAAATACAGCAAGCGAACTAGATAAAATTCAGGACCCTAAAAGCGCCAAAAGTCAGATGTGAAATGCAACTAATTTTCAGTACTAAAAGCAACGAAAATTCAGCATGCAACAAACTACAATTCCGCCGCTAAAGCGACAAAAAATCAGCACTAAAAAAAGCGACGTAAATACAGAATGCCAAAAGTGACGAAAATAATTCAGCCAGCGAAAAGCAACAAACCGTCGCAGGATGAGAAAAGCTACGAAAAATCGCATGCCTCATGGGAAAACAAAAATTCAGCATGTGAAAACAAAAGATTTCAGCACACAAAAAGCGACGAATAATAGCATGCAAAAACACGAAAATTCACACAGCAACAACAAACATTTGTGGACTGCGAAACGCGACGATACCTCAGGACGCATAAGCAACGAAATTTCAGGATGTTGAGAAGTGACACAACTTTATATCAGGACATGAAAAGCGATAAAATTCAGCATTCGAAAAGCAACAAAAATTCAGCAAAGATGGGAACCTTCAGGACGCTAAAATCAACGAAATTTCAACATGCGAAGAGTGACAAAAATTCAGCACGCGAAAATTCAACAAACATTCAGAATGTGAAAAGCGACGAAAATTCAGCATGCAAAAAGCGATGAAAATTCAGCATATGAAAAGTGACGAACCTTCAGGACGCGAAAAGCGACGAAACTTCAGCACGCAAAATGCGACGATATTTTCATGTGAAATGTGACAACATTTCTGCACATGAAAAGCGACAAAAATTCAGCATGCGAAAAGCGATGAAAATTCAGCTTGCGAAAAGCTGGGAACTTTCAGGACGCTAAAATAATCGAAAATTCAGCACGCTAAAAGTGACGAAAATACAGCACGCGAAAAGCAACAAACCAGAATGTGAAAAGTGACGAAAAATCAGCAAATGATTGCGGCAAAAATTAATCATGCAAAAAGCGATGAAAATTCAGCACGTGAAAAGTGACGAACCTTCAGGCCGCAAAAACCAACGAAAATTTAGCACGCAAAAATGACAAAATTTCAGAATGTGAAAAAGCATAATTTTTTAGCACACATAAAGAACGTAAAATTTCAGCATTCCAAAAACGACATAATTCACCACGCAAAAAGCGGCGAAAATTCAGCACTGGAAAAGCGGCTTAAATTCAGGATCCGAAAAGTGACGAAAATTCAGCATGCGAAAAGCACCAAACCTTCAGGAAGCAAAAAGCAACGGAAATTCTGCATGCGAAATGTAACAAAACTTCAACATGCGAAAACTACGACATTTCAGCACACAAAAATCGACGGAAATTTAGCATGCAAAAAGCGATGAAAATTCAGCACAGAAAAGCAATAAACATTGTGGACGCGAAACGCGAATGAAAACTCAGGACAAAGAAAGCAACAAAATTTCAGGATATGAAAAGTGACAACATTTCAGGACGTGCAAAGTGACAAAATTCAGCATGCAAAAAGCGACGAAAATTCAGCACGCAAAAAGATGGGAACCTTCAGGATGCTAAAATCAACAAAACTTCAACACGCGAAAAGTGATGAAAATTCAGTGCGCGAAAATTAACAAACCTTCAGAATGTTAAAGATTGCGGCGCTGCTGGCGCCAGCGGCTTCCCTGCATTCCGATTGGTTTTTCTTTATTGTTGTTGTTTTTCTTTGTCTGTTTAGTTTAGTTTAGTTTATTAGTTGTGTAAGTGTGGGGGGAGGGGGTGGAGAAACATGATTAGTATCTTCCTTTGGGGATACGACCGTTTTCTAGTCGTGTCCCCCCCTGTCGCCACTGCGCTGAGCTTAATGCGGAGCTGACGGCCTCGGGGCTGTGGGCGCAGTTCCAGCTCGGCAGGTCCGGACTGGCCCGCCTAGCAGCGGCGTGGCGGCCGTCTTGGAGTCCTAGGCGCGGCGCTCCGGCGTTCCGGCGGTGGCAGCGGCCCGACTTGGAGCTGCGGCCCGGCCTACCGCGGCGGCGGCCCGACTTGAGCTGCGCCTGCCTAGCAGCGGCGACGGCCCGACTTGGAGCTGTGGCGGCGCTCCGGCGTTCCGGCGGCTGCAAGCGGCCCGCGACTTGAGCTGTGGCCCGACTTGGAGCTGTGGGCGGCACTCCGGCGTCCGGTGGCGGCAGGTGCCCGACTGGAGCTGTGTGCCTACTTTGTGCTGTGGCGGTGTTCTGGCGTTTCGGCGTGGCCGGCGGCGTCGGAGGCCTGGATCGCCTCAGCGCAGAGGGAGAACAAGGAGGGAAGAGACAAAGACTAAGACTTTTGCCTTCCATCACAGTGAGGAGGTGTTTGGTGAACTCACTGTGGTGGATGTTAAATTTGTGTTTATTGTGTGTTTTTGTTACTTTTATTATATGTATGACTGCAGGCACGAAATTTCGTTCAGACCGAAAGGTCTGAATGACAATAAAGGTAATCACTTAATCACTTAAAAGCGATGAAAATTCAGCATGCGAAAAGCGAAGAAAATTCAGCACGTGAAAAGTGATGAACCTTCAGGATGTGAAAAGCAATGAAAATCTCCATGCAAAATAACATAAACCGGTCTGCCCAAAACCAATGGAAAAAAAACAAAAAAGCCCCGACGAAAATTTGGCATGCAAAGAAGCTACAAAAAATTAAGCATGCGAAAACGATGAACTTTCAGTACCGTGAAAAGCCTGGGAAACTCCAGACAACTAAAATACATAAAATTTCAGCACGCACGTGACAACAATTCAGCACGGGAAAAGCACCACAAACCAGAGTTGATAAGCGACGAAAAAAATCACATATGAAAATCGATTTAAATTTGCATGTAAAAGCGTTGAAAATTCAGCATTGAAAAGCGTGAAATTCACACAATGAAACCAATGAAAAGTTGACGAACCTTCAACCCAAAAAAGCGACGAAAATTCAGCATGTGAAAAGTGATGAACCTTCAGGAAGCAAAAAGCGACGAAAATTCAGGATGGGAAATGCAATGAAAATTCAGGACGCTAAAAGCGCCGAAAGTCAGGACGTGAAATGCAACTAATTTTCAGTACTAAAAGCGACGAAAATTCAGCATGCAAAAAACTACAGTTCAGCACGCGAAAAGCGACAAAAATTCAGCACTAGAAAAGCGACGTAAATTCAGAAGCAAAAAGTGACGAAATTTCAGCACCTGAAAAGCAACAAAGGATGAGTAAAAGGACGAAAAAATCGCATGCAAGTGACAAAAAATTCAGCATGCAAAACGAGAATAGTTTTAGCACCACAAAAAGTCGACGGAAATTCAGCATGCAAATAAGCGACGAAATTCCACACAGAAAAGCCACAAACATTTGTGATGCCAAACGCGATGAAATCTCAGGACACATAAAGCGACAAAATTTCAGGATGTGAAAAGTGACAACATTTCAGGAAGTGAAAAGCGACAAAATTCAGCATGCGAAAAGCGACGAAAATTCAGCATGCAAAAACATGGGAACCTTCAGGACGCTAAAATCAATGAACATTCAGCACGCAAACATGACAAAATTTCAGAATGTGAAAAGCGACGAAATTTTAGCACAGGTAAAGCAACGAAAATTCAGCATACAAAAAGGGACATAAATTCACCACGCAAAAAGCAACGAAAATTCAGCATTGGAAAAGCGGCATAAATTCAGGATGCGAAAAGTGACGAAAATTCAGCATGCGAAAAGCACCAAACCTTCAGGACGCGAAAAGCGACGAAAATTCTGCACGCGAAATGTAACAAAAATTCAACATGCGAAAAGCGACGAAAGTTCAGCACACGAAAAGCGACGTAAATTCAGGACGCAAAACACAACGATACCTGAGGACACAGAGAGCGACAAAATTTCAGGACGTGAAAAACGATGAATGTTCAACACGCGAAAAGCGATGAAAATTCAGCCTGTGAAAAGTGATGAAAATTCAGCATGCAAAATGATGCAAACCTTCAAGACGCCAAAATCAACGAATATTCCGCAGGTGAAAAGTCACGAAAATCCAGCACGTGAAAAACAATGAAATTTCAGAACGTGAAAAGCGACAACATTTCAGCACATGTAAACAACGAAAATTCAGCATGCAAAAAGCTATATCGATTCAGCACCAGAAAAGAAAAAAGCCGGGACCAAAAATTCAGCACTGAAAATGTGGAATAAATTCAGGACGGGAAAAGTGATGAAAATTCAGCACGCGGAAAGCAACAAGCCTTCAGGACGTGAAAAGCAACGAAAATTCCGCACGTGAAATGTGACAAATATTCAATATGCGAAAAGTGACAAACCTTCAGCCGACCAAAAGGGACGGAAATTCGGCATGTGAAAAGCGATGAAAATTCGCTTTTCACAGGAAAAGCAATGTACATTCAGCACGCAACATGCAATGAGACCTCAGGACTCAGAAAGCGACAAAATGTCAGGACGAGTAAAACGACAAAATTTTAACACACAAAAAGCGATTAAAATTCAGCCTACAAAAAGCGATGAAAATTCAGCACATTAAAAACGACAACATTTCAGCACACGAAAAGCGCCGAAAATTCAGCATGCGAAAAGCGACGAAAATTCAGCATGCGAAAAGCGACGAAAATTTAGCATGTAAAAAGATGCGAACCTTCAGGATGCTAAAATCAACGAAAATTCAGCACACAAAAAGTGACGAAAATTCATCACGTGAAAAGCAACCAACTTTTCAAGAAAGTCAAAATTTGAACGAAAATTCAGCATGAGACAAGGTAGGAAAATTCAGCATGTGCAAAGGTAGGAAAAATTTCAGACATGTGAAAAGCGATGGAAATTCAGCACATAAAAGGTGACGAACGATAGGAACGTGAAAAGGGATAAAAATTTCGGAGGCAAAACCGATGAATATTCAGGACTCTAAAACAACGAAAATCAGAAGTGAAATGCAACTACTTTTCAAGGACGCAAAAAGCAACGAAAATTCAGCACGCGAAAAGCGACAACATTTTAGAATGTGAAAAGTGACGAAAATTCAGCACGCAAAAAGGTACAAAAATTCAGCATGCGAAAAGTGACCAAAATTCAGCACTCAAAAAGCGACGTAAATTCAGGACGTGAAACGTGACGAAAATTCAGCACCTGAAAAGCAACAAACTTTCAGATGTGAAAAGTGATTAAATTTCAGGATGTCAAAAGTGACAACATTTGAGTTAGTTAGTTTAGTTAGTTTATTAGGTTGTGTAAGTGTGGGGGGGGAGGTTGGGAGAAACATGATTTAGTCTCTTCCTTTTCAGCATATGAAATGCGACTAAAATTTTGCATGTGAAAAGGGAAAAAAGGGAGGTGGGGGGGGGGGGGGGGGGGGGAAGGGGGGCGATGAAAATTCAGCATGTGAAAAGCGATGAAAATTCAGCACATGAAAAGTGACGAACCTTCAGGACGCAAAAAGCGACGAAAATTCAGCATGTGAAAAGTGATGAACCTTCAGGAAGCAAAAAGCGACGAAAATTCAGGATGGGAAATGCAATGAAAATTCAGGACGCTAAAAGCGCCGAAAGTCAGGACGTGAAATGCAACTAATTTTCAGTACTAAAAGCGACGAAAATTCAGCATGCAAAAAACTACAGTTCAGCACGCGAAAAGCGACAAAAATTCAGCACTAGAAAAGCGACGTAAATTCAGAAGCAAAAAGTGACGAAATTTCAGCACCTGAAAAGCAACAAAGGATGAGAAAAGCGACGAAAAATCTGCATGCAACGTGACAAAAATTCAGCATGCGAAAACGAGAAGATTTTAGCACACAAAAAGCGACGGAAATTCAGCATGCAAAAAGCGACGAAAATTCAGCACAGAAAAGCAACAAACATTGTGGATGCGAAACGCGATGAAATCTCAGGACACATAAAGCGACAAAATTTCAGGATGTGAAAAGTGACAACATTTCAGGAAGTGAAAAGCGACAAAATTCAGCATGCGAAAAGCGACGAAAATTCAGCATGCAAAAACATGGGAACCTTCAGGACGCTAAAATCAATGAACATTCAGCACGCAAACATGACAAAATTTCAGAATGTGAAAAGCGACGAAATTTTAGCACAGGTAAAGCAACGAAAATTCAGCATACAAAAAGGGACATAAATTCACCACGCAAAAAGCAACGAAAATTCAGCATTGGAAAAGCGGCATAAATTCAGGATTGCGAAAATTGAACGAAAATTCAGCATGCCGAAAATGCACCAAACCTTCAGGACGCAAAAGCGACGAAAATTCGCACGCGAAATGTTAACAAAAATTCAACACTGCGAAAAGCGACGAAAGTTCAGCACACGAAAAGCGACGTAAATTCAGGACGCAAAACACAACGATACTGAGGACACAGAGAGTGACAAAATTTCAGGATCGAAAAACGATGAATGTTCAGCACGCAAAAGGCGATGAAAATTCCGCCTTGCAAAGTGATGAAAATTCAGCATGACAAAATGATGCAACCTTCCAGACGGCCCAAAATCAACGAATATTCCGCAGGTGAAATCAAGAAAATCCACAGTGAAAAACAAGGAAATGTCAGAACGGAAAGCGACAACATTTCACACAATGTAACAACGAAAAATTCAGCATGCAAAAAGCTATATCGATTCAGCACCAGAAAAGCGACAAAAATTCAGCACTGGAAAAGTGGAATAAATTCAGGACGGGAAAAGTGATGAAAATTCAGCACGCGGAAAGCAACAAGCCTTCAGGACGTGAAAAGCAACGAAAATTCCGCACGTGAAATGTGACAAATATTCAATATGCGAAAAGTGACAAAACTTCAGCCGACCAAAAGGGACGGAAATTCGGCATGTGAAAAGCGATGAAAATTCGCTTTTCACAGGAAAAGCAATGTACATTCAGCACGCAACATGCAATGAGACCTCAGGACTCAGAAAGCGACAAAATGTCAGGACGAGTAAAACGACAAGTAAAACGACAAAATTTTAACACACAAAAAGCGATTAAAATTCAGCCTACAAAAAGCGATGAAAATTCAGCACATTAAAAACGACAACATTTCAGCACACGAAAAGCGCCGAAAATTCAGCATGCGAAAAGCGACGAAAATTCAGCATGCGAAAAGCGACGAAAATTTAGCATGCAAAAAGATGCGAACCTTCAGGATGCTAAAATCAACGAAAATTCAGCACACAAAAAGTGACGAAAATTCATCACGTGAAAAGCAACAAACTTTCAGAATGTCAAAATTGACGAAAATTCAGCATGAGAAAAGGTAGGAAAATTCAGCATGTGAAAAGGTAGGAAAATTCAGCATGTGAAAAGCGATGGAAATTCAGCACATGAAAAGTGACGAACGATAGGACGTGAAAAGTGATAAAAATTCAGGATGCGAAAACCGATGAATATTCAGGACTCTAAAAGCGACGAAAATTCAGGAAGTGAAATGCAACTAATTTTCAGGACGCAAAAAGCAACGAAAATTCAGCACGCGAAAAGCGACAACATTTTAGAATGTGAAAAGTGACGAAAATTCAGCACGCAAAAAGGTACAAAAATTCAGCATGCGAAAAGTGACCAAAATTCAGCACTCAAAAAGCGACGTAAATTCAGGACGTGAAACGTGACGAAAATTCAGCACCTGAAAAGCAACAAACTTTCAGACGTGAAAAGTGATTAAATTTCAGGATGTCAAAAGTGACAACATTTCAGGACATGAAAAGCGACAAAATTCAGCATGCGAAAAGCAACAAAAATACAGCACGCGAAAGGACGGCAACCTTCAGGACGCTAAAATCAATGAGAATTCAACACGCTAAAAATGACGAAAATTCAGCACGCGAAAAGCAACAAACCTTCAGAATGTGAAAAGCGATGTAAATTCAGGACGTGAAAAGTGACGAAAATTCGGCACACAAAAAGCAACAAACATTCAGGATGCGAAAAGCGATAAAAATTCAACACGTGAAAAGTGACAAACCTTCAGGACATGAAAACGATGAAAATTCAGCAGGCAAAAAGCGACAAATTTCAGCACATGAAAAGCGACGAAAATTCAGCATGCGAAAAGCTACAAAAATTAAGCATGCTAAAAGCGAGGAATATTCAGGATGGGAAATGCAATTAATTTTCAGGACGCGAAAAGTGACGAATATTCAACACGAGAAATGCGATGACATTTCAGAACGTGAAAAGTGACGAAATTTCAGCACACAAAAAGCGACGAAAATTTAGCATGCAAAAAGCTATAATTCAGCACGCGAAAAGTGACAAAATTCAGCACGTGATAGGCGACCTAAATTCAGGACGAGAAAACCGACAAAAAATCCGCAAGTGAAACGTGACAAAAATTCAGCACGCAAAAAGCGACGAAATTTCAGGACACAAAAAGTGACGGAAATTCAGCATGCTAAAGGCGACGAAAGTTCAGCACAGAAAAGCGACGTAAATTCAGGATGCAAAACGCAACGAAACCTCAGGACACAGAAAGTGACAAAATTTCAGGACGTGAAAAGCGACGAAATTTCAGGACGTGAAAAGCGACAAAATTTCAGCACGTGAAAAGTGATGAAAATTCAGCCTGCAAAAAGCGATGAAAATTCAGTACATGAAAAGTGAAGAACCTTCAGGTTGGGAAAGCAACGATAATTCAGGATGGGAAAAGTGATAAAAATTCATGACGCTTAAAGGGACGAAAGTTCAGGACATGAAATGTCACAAAAATTCAGGATATGAAATGCAACTAATTTTCAGGACGTGAAATGCGATGACAAGTCAGCATGCCAAAAGTGATGAAAAATCAGAGCATGAAAAGTGACGAAAATTCAGCACGTGAAAAGCGATGAAAATTCAGCTTGTGAAAAGCGATGAAAATTCAGCACATGAAAAGTGATGAACCTTCAGGATGGGAAAAGCGGCAATAATTTAGGAGGGGAAATCTGACGAGACAGAAAGTGACAAAATTTCAGGACGTGAAAAGCGACGAATGTTCAACACACGAAAAGCGATGAAGTTTCAGCCTGCGAAAAGCGATGAAATTTCAGCACGCGAAAATATGGGAACCAGGTCGCTAAAATCAACGACAATTCAACACGCGAAAAGTGACGAAAATTCAGCAGGCGAAAAGTAACAAACCTTCAGAATGTGAAATGCGACGAAAATTCAGAACATGAAAAGTGACGAAAATTCAGCATGCGAAAAGCTACAAAAATTCAGCATGCTAAAAGCGAGGAAAGTTCAGGACGTGGAATGCAACTAATTTTCAGCACGGGAAATGCGATGGAATTTCAGAACGTGAAAAGCGACGAAATTTCAGCATGCAAAAAGCGACGAAAATTCAGCATGCAAAAAGCCACAATTCAGCACGCGAAAAGTGACAAAATTCAGCACGTGAAATGCGACCTGAATTCAGGACGAAAAAAGCAACAAAAAATCCGCACTTGAAATGTGACAAAAATTCAGCATGTGAAAAGCGACTAAATTTCAGCACACAAAAAGCAACAGAAATTCAGCATGCTAAAAGGACGAAAATTCAGCACAGAAAAGTGACGTAAATTCAGGACGCGAAACGCGACAAAACCTCAGGACACAGAAAGCGGCAAAATTACAGGACGTGAAAAGCGACGAAATTTCAGGACGTGTAAAGCGACAAAATTTCAGCACGTGAAAAGTGATGAAAATTCAGCCTGCAAAAAGCGATGAAAATTCAGCATATGAAAAGTGAAGAACCTTCAGGTTGGGAAAAGCAACAGTAATTCGGGATGGGAAAAGTGATGAAAATTTGTGACGCTTAAAGGGACGAAAGTTCAGGACATGAAATGTGACAAAAATTCAGGACGTGAAATGCAACTAATTTTCAGGACGCAAAATGCGATGACAAGTCAGCACGCAAAAAGTGATGAAACATCAGAACATGAAAAGCGACGAAAATTCAGCACGCAAAAAGCTATGTAAATTCAGCCTGTGAAAAGCGATGAAAATTCAGCACATGGAAAGTGACGAACCTTCAGGACGGGAAAAGCGATGATAATTCAGGAGGGGAAAAGCGATGAAAATTCGGGACGTTAAAAGCAACGAAAATTCAGGACATTAAATCTGACGAAAATTTAGGATGTGAAATGCAACTAATTTACAGGACGCGAAGAGCGACGAAATTTAAGCACACAAAAAGTGATGAAAATTCAGCACTTGAAAAGCGATGTAAATTCAGAATACAAAAAGCGATGTAAATTCAGCACTTGAAAAGCAATGTAAATTCAGGATGTAAAAAGCGATGAATCCTCAGACAGATAAAGCGAGGAAATGTCAGGACATGAATAGGGATGAAAATTCAGCGTGCGAAAAGGAACAAAAATTCAGCATGCAAAAATCTACAAAATTTCAGCACGCGAAAAATGACGAAAATTCAGCACACAATAAGCGACATAAAGTCAGGATGAGAAAAGTGACAAAACTACAGGACGCATAAAGTGACGAAATATCGGATCATGAAAAGTGACAAAATTTCATCACAAGAAAAGCGACGTAAATTCAACACGCGAAAAGCGATGAAAATCGAGCACGTGAAAAGCGATGAAAAATCAGCACTCAAAAAGCAACATAAATTAAGGATGCAAAAAGCAACAACATTTCAGGACGCATGAAGCAACAACATTTTAGGACAAGAAAAACGACAAAAATTCAGCACGCGAAAAGTGACGAAAACTCAACACTCGAAAAGCGATGTAAATTCAGGACGTGAAAAGTGATGAGAATTCAAGATGCGAAAAGCAACAAAAATTCTGCACGGGAAATGCGTAAAAAATTCAAGACGTGAAACGCGACGAAACCTCAGGACACAGAATGCGGCAAAAATTCAGGCCATGAAATGCAACTAATTTTCAGGATGCGAAAAGCGATTCATATTCAGCACGCGAAATGTGACAAAAATTCAGAACATGAAAAGCGACGAAAGTTCAGCATTGGAAAAGCTACATAAATTCAGCATGCAAAAAGTGACGAAAATCCAGCACGCGAAAAGATGGGAACATTCAGGACGCTAAAATCAATGAAAATTTATGATGGGAAAAGCGATGAAAATTCCGGAAGTTCAGGATGTGAAATCCAACTAATTCAGGACACGAAAAGCAACAAAAATTCAGCATGGGAAAAGCGATGAAATATCAGTACGTGAAAAGAGACAACATTTCACCACACAAAAAGTGACGAAAATTCAGTATGCAAAAAGTTACAATTCAACTACAATTCAAAGCGACAAAAATTCAGCACTCGAAAAGCGACCTAAATTCAGGAAGAGAAAAGCAACGAAATGTCCGCACGCGAAACGTGACAAAAATTCAGCATGTGAAAAGCGACTAAATTTCAGCACACAAAAAGCGACGGAAATTCAGTATGCTAAAAGCGACGATACTTCAGCATAGAAAAGCAACGTACGTTCAGGACGTGAAACGCAACAAAATCTCAGGACAGAAAGTGACAAACTTTCTGGAGGTGAATTTCTGGAAATTTCTGGAAATTTCAGGACGGGAAAAGCAATGAAATTTCAGCACACGAAAAGCAACGAATATTCAGCCTGTGAAAACCGATGAAAATTCAGCACATGAAAAGTGAAGAACCTTCAGGATGGGAAAAGCAACGATAATTCAGGATTGGAAAAGCGATGAAAATTTGGGACGCTAAAAGCGACGAAGTTTCAGCATGTGAAATGTGACAAAAATTCAGGACATGAAAAGCAACAAAATTTCAGGACACAAAATGCGATGAAAATTCAGAACTCGAAAAGCGATGTAAATTCAGCACTCAAAAAGTGATGTAAATTCAGGATGCGAAAATCGACGAACCCTCAGGACATATAAAGCGACGAAATTCTGGACGAATAGCGATGAACATTCAGCATGCGAAAAGCAACAAAAATTCAGCGTGCGAAAAGCAACAAAAATTCAGCACGTGAAAAATGATGAAAATTCAACATACGAAAAGCGACATGAATTCAGGACGTTAAAAGCGATGAAACTTCAGGACAAATAGAGCGACAACATTTCAGGATGTAAAAAGCGGCGAAATATCAGGATGTAAAAAGTGACGAAATTTCAGCATGCGAAAAGCGATGAAAATTCAGCCTGTGAAAGTGACGAAACAACAGGACGCATAAAGCGACGAAATTTCAGAACTTAAAAAGCAAAGAAATTTCAGCACACGAAAAGCGTCTTAAATTCAGCACACAAAAAGTGACGAAAATTCAGCAAGCGAAAAACAACAAACCTTCAGAATGTGAAAAGTGACGAAAAATCAGCATGCGAAAAGGTACGAAAATTCAGCATCTGAAAAGCGACAAAAATTCAGCACATGAAAAGTGACGAACCTTCAGGACGTGAAATCTGACGAAAATTCAGGATGGAAAAGCGATGCATATTCGGGACTCTAAAAGCGACGAAAATTCAGGATGTGAAATGCAACTAATTTTCAGGACGCGAAAAGCGACGAAAATTCAGCACACGAAAAGTGACGAAACATCAGCATGCAAAATGATGCGAACCTTCAGGAAAATTCAGCACGCAAAAATTGACAAAAATTCAGCTCACAAAATGCTACAAAAATTCAGCACGTGAAAAGTGATAAAATTCATCAAGCAAAATGCTACATAAATTTAGCACGTGGAATGCGATGAAATTTCATAACGTGAAAAGCGACGAAAATTCACATGGGAAATGCGACGAAATATCAGAACGTGAGAAGCGACGAAACTTCAGGATGCTAAAATCAATGAAAATTCAGCACGCAAATATTGACAATATTGAGCACGCAAAATGCTACGTAAATTCAGGACGTGAAAAGTGACGAAAATTCAGCACGCGAAAAGCAACATACCTTCAGGACGTGAAAAGCGACGAACATTCCACACGGAAACATGACAAAATTCAAACGCCAAATGCGACGAAACCTCAGACACAAGAAAGCAAAAAATTTCAGGCTGTGAAATGCGAAACTAATTTCGATGCGAAAAGCCTGTGAAAGCGAGGTAACTACAGGACGCCCATAAAGCAAGGACGAAATTTCAGAACTTGAAAAGCGATGAAATTACAGCACACGAAAACGACTTAAATTCAGCACGCAAAAAGTGACGAAAATTCACAACGCGAAAAGCAACAAACATTCAAAATTCAGCATGCAAAAAGGTACGCTAAAAGCGAGGAAAGTTCACGACGTGAAATGCAACTAATTTTCAAGACACAAAAAGCGACGGAAATTCAGCACGGGGATTGCGATGAAATTTCATAACGTGAAAAGCGACGAAAATTCAGCATGGGAAAGCGACGAAATTTCAGAACGTGAGAAGCGACGAAAATTCAGCACTCGAAAAGTAACGTAATTTCAGGACGTGAAAAGTGACGAAAATTCAGCACGCGAAAAGCAACATACCTTCAGGACGTGAAAAGCGACGAAAATTCCACACAGGAAACATGACAAAAATTCAAGACGCAAAATGCGACGAAACCTCAAGACACAGAAAGCGACAAAAATTCGGACTGTGAAATGCAACTAATTTTCAGGATGCGAAAAGCGATGAAAATTCACCCGAGAAAAGTGACTACAATTCAAACAGAAAAACAACAAAAATTAGCATGTGAAAAGCAAAGACAATTTAGCCTTCAAAAAGCGATGACCTACAGTATGGGGGTTTAAAATGACACCGTCAGGACAGGAAAAGCGAATGAAAATTCAGGATGCACAGTCCGAAATTCAGGACAGAAACATGACAATAAATCAGGACTGAAAAGCAACTATTTTGCAGGACAACCAAGAGCAGCGAAAATTCCACGCACATGAAAACAACAAATTGCAGCATGCAAAAAGCTACCAAAAATTCAGCATGCAAAACTACAATTCTCACACGCAAAGCAACAAAAAGTCAGCACGCAAAAAGTGACGAAAACTCACAAAGCGAAAAAGCAACGAACTTTCAAAATTCTAGCATGGAAAATGTACCTAAAAGCGAAGAAATTTCACAACGTGAAATGCAACTAATTTTCAAGACCAAAAAGTGACGAAAAATTCAGCACGGGAATGCGATGAATTTTCATAACGTGAAAAGCGACGAGAAACACCGCATGGAAAAGCGACAAAATTTCAGAAAGTGAAAAGTGACAAAATTCAGCACAGCAAAATGATGCGAACCTTCAGGACGCTAAAATCAACGCAAATTCTGCACGCAAAATGTTGACGAAAAAGTCGGCACAGCAAAAAGCTACAAAAATTCACCATGAGAAAAGTGACGAAAAATCAGCACTCGAAAAGTGACGTGAATTCAGGATGTGAAAAGTGACGAAAATATAGCAACAAACCGGCAGGACGTGTAAGCGCGATAATCCGCACGGGAAACGTGACAAAAATTTAAGAAGCAAAACTGAGTAAATCTCAGGGACACAGAAAGTGACAAAAAATTGAGGCCTGTGAAATGCAACTAATTTTTCCAGAAACGAAAAACGATGAAAAGTCACCCGCGAAAAGTGACGAAAATTCAACCTGAAACCAACAAAAATTCACACGCGAAAAGCGATGAAACATTCAGCCCGCGAAATTGACAAATTTCAATCAAAAATTCAGCACGCGAAAAGCAAAGAAAATGTAGCCTTCAACAAGCGATGCAATTGCAGCATGTGAAATGTGACGAACCTTCCAGGACTGGAAAAAAAGCGATGAAATGTCGGGACGCTAAAAGCACCGATAATTCGACATGAAATATTCAAAAAATTCAGGACGTGAAATGGCCACTAATTGAGGACACGAAGAACGACGAAAATGTGCCCGCCGAAAAATGACGAAACATTCAAACATGAAAAAGCAACGATATTTCTCATGCAAAAAGCTAACAAAAATTCAGCATGCGAAAAGTGACAAAATTCATCATGCGAAAAGATGGGAACCTTCAGGACCTAAAAATCAATGAAAAGTCAGCACGCTAAAAGCTTGGAAATACAGGACGTAAATGCAACTAATTTTCAAGAACGCGAAAAAGCGTCGAAAATTCAGCATGGGAAAGGTGACAAAATTTTCAGATCAAAAATTAAGGTTGGACAGGCGAGATGCAGGAAATTGTTCCCGATGTTGGGAAGTCCAGGACAAGGGTCACAGCTTAAGATAAGGGGGAAATCCTTTAAGACCGGAGATGAGAAAGACTTTCTTCACACTGAGAGTGGTGAGTCTCTGGAACTCTCTGCCACAGAGTAGTTGAGAGCCATATGGCTAATTGAGCGCGGAGTGAGTTGGATGTGGCCCCTTGTGCTAAGGATCAAGGGGTATGGAGAGAAGGCAGGTACGGGAAACTGAGTTGGTGATCACCATGACATATATTGAATAGGCGGTGCAGGCTCGAAGGGCTGAATGGCCTACTCTGCACCTACTTTCTATGTTCAATGTTTTCTATGTGATTAAATGTCATAACGTGTAAAGCGACGAAATTTCAGAACACAAAAAGTGGCAAAAATTTAGCATACAAAAAACTTCCATTCAGCACGTGAAAATTGACAAAAATTCAGCACTCGAAAAGCGACATAAATTCAGGACGAGAAAAGTGACGAAAATTCAGAACATGAAAAGCAACAAAAATTCAGCATGCGAAAAGTGATGAAAATTTAGTCTTCAAAAAGCATTGAAATTTCAGCATGTGAAAAGTGATGAACCTTCAGGACGAGAAACGCGATGAAAATTTGGGATGCTAAAAGCGCCGAAAATTCAGGACATGAAATATGACAAAAATTCAGAACGTGAAATGCAACTAATTTGCAGGACAGGAAGAGCAACAAAAATTCAGCACGCCATAAGTGACGAAAATTCAGAACATGGAAAGCGACAACATTTCAGCATGCGAAAAGCTACAAAAATTCAGCACGCGAAAAGTTGAGAACCTTCAGGACGCTAAAAACAATGAAAATTCAGGATGGGAAAAGTGATGAAAATTCAGGACGCTAAAAGCAAGGAAAGTTCAGGACGTGAAATGCAGTTATTTTCAAATGCCAAAAGTGACGAAAATTCAGCACGGGAAATGCGATGAAATTTCAGAACGTGAAAAGCGACGAAATTTCAGCACACAAAAAGCGACGGAAATTCAGCATTCTAAAAGCAACGAAAATTCAGCACAGCACAGCGACGTTAATTCAGGACGCAAAACGCGACGAAACATCTGGACACAGAAAGCGACAACATTTCAGGCATGAACAGTGATGAAATTTCAGGACGTGAAAGTGACGAAGTTTCAGCACGTGAAAAGTGAAGAACCTTCAGGATGGGAAATGCAACGATAAATCAGGATGAGAAAAGCAAAGAAAATTCGGGATGCTAAACGCGACAAAAGTTGAGGACGTGAAACATGACAAAAATTCAGGACGTGAAATGCATCTAATTTTCAGGACGTGAAATACGATGATATTTCAGCACGCAAAAAGTGATGCAATTAATTTTCAGGATGGGAAGAGCGACGAAAATTCAGCACGCGAAAAGTGACAAAAAATCAGCACTCGAAAAGCGACGTGAATCCAGTGAGGGCCTGTTTCCGTGCTGTAATGTTCTATGGTTATTATGTGAAAAGTGGACGATAATTCAGCAGGCAAAAGCAACAAACCTCAGGACTGAAAAGCGACAACAAGTCTCACGGAAACTGACAAAAATTCAAGACGTAAAATGCGATGAACCTCAGACATCCAAAGTGACACAAAATCAGGCTGGTGAAATGCAACTCATTTTTCAGGAGCGAAAAGCGAAGAAAATTCAGCCCGCGAAAAGTGACGAAAATTCCCGAACATAAAATAGCAACAAAAATTCAGAACATGAAGCTATTAAAATCAGGCACGCGAAAACGCCAAAGCAAATTTAGCTTTTAAAAAGCAATGCAATTGCAGCATGTGAAAAGTGACGAAACTTCAGGACGGGAAAAGGGATGACATTTCGGGACGCTAAAAGCGCTGATAATTCAGGACATGAAATATGACAAAAATTGAGGACGTGAATTGCAACTAATTTGCAGGACACGAAGAGCGATGAAAATTCGGCACGTGAAACCTGACGAAAATTCAGAACATGAAAAGCGACAATATTTCAGCATGCGAATAGCTACAAAAATAAAATCAGCATGCGAAAAGCGACGAAAATTCAGCACGCAAAAAGTTTGGAACCTTCAGGACGCTAAAATCAACGAAATTCAGGATGGGAAAGGCGATGAAAATTCAGATCAAAAAGCGAGGAAAGTTCAGGACTGAAATGCAACTAATTTTCAAGACACGAAAACGACAAAAATTCAGCACGGGAAATGGGATTAAATTTCATAAGGTGAAAAGCGACAAAATTACCACACACGAAAAGTGACTAAAATTTACCATGCAAAAAGCCACAATTCAGCACGTGAAAAGCGACAAAAATTCAGCAGTCGAAAAGCGACATAAATTCAGGATGAGAAAAGCGACGAAAAATCTGCACGCGAAATGTGACAAACTTTCAGCATATGAAAAGTACCTAAATTTCAGCACACAGAAAGCGACGGAAATTCAGTATGCTAAAAGCGACGAAAATTCAGCACAGAATAGCGACATAAATTCAGGATGCAAAACGCAACGGAACCTCAGGACACTGAAAGCGACAAAATTTCAGGACGTGAAAAGCGACGAAATTTCAGGACGGGAAATGTGACAAAAATTCAAGATGCAAAACGTGACGAAACCTCAGGACACCTAAAGCGCCAAAAATTCAGGCTGTGAAATGCAACTAATTTTCAGATGCAAAAAGCGATGAAAATCAGCCGCGAACATGAACGAAAAATCAGAACAATGAAAACAACAAAAATTCTGCACGCGAAAATGATGAAAATTTAGTCTTCAAAAAGCGATGAAATTTCAGCATGTGAAAAGTGATGAACCTTCAGGACGCTAAAAGCGCCGAAAATTCGGGACATGAAATATGAGAAAAATTCAGGACGTGAAATGCCAACTAATTTGCATGGACATGAAGAGCGAACGAAAATTCAGCACGCGATAAGTGACGAAAATTTCAGACATGAAAAAAAGCGACGAAATATCACATGCAAAAAGCGACAAAACTTCAGCATGCAACAGCGACAAAAAAAATCACACGCGAAAAGTTGGGAACCTTCAGGACGCTAAATCAACGAAAATTCAGGAGGGGAAAAGCGATGAAAATCAGGGCTGCTAAAGCAAGGAAAGTTCACGAATAAATGCCACTAATTTTCAAGATCCGAAAAGTGATGACAATTCAGCACGGGAAATGCGATGAAACGACAGGAACTGAAAAGTGAATGAAATTTCAGCACAACGAAAACGACGAAATTAAGCAAGCAAAAAGCTACAATTTTCAGCAGTGAAAACGACAAACGTTTACAAGATGCATAAACCACGACATTCAGAACCCGGAAAGCGACAACATTTCACATACAAAAGCGATGACAATAAAGATGCTAAAATAGACGGAAATTCAGCACTCGAAAAAGTAACAAAACTTCAGGACTCAAAAAGCGACTAAATTTCAGCGACTAAAATTAAAAAGCAAAAAGCAATGTAAATTCAGGACGTGAAAAGCAACGAAAGTTCAGCACATGAAAAGTGATGAAAATTTGGCACGCGAAAAGTGACAAACCTTCAGGACACAAAAAGCAACAAATATTCACCAAACAGAAAGTGACAATAATTCACCACATGGAAATTATGAAAGTTCAGGCCGCAAAATGTGACACAAATTCAAAATGCCAAAAGCGACAAATTCAGGAAGCGAAAAGTGATGGAAATTCAGGACTAGATAAGTGACGAAACTTCAGGACACGAAAAGCGACAACGTTTCAGCACATGGAAAGCGATGAAAATTCTGCACGGGAAATTTGACAAAACTACAAGACGCAAAGCGTGACGCAATCTTAGGACACAGAAAGCAACAAAAATTCAGGCTGTGAAATACAACCAATTTTCAGGATGCGAAAAGCGATGAAAATTTGGCACATGATAACTGCCAAAATTTCAGCACACATAAAATCTTTTTAAAATGTGAAAAGTGATGAAAATTCAGCATGCAAAAATCGATGAAAATTCAGCAAGGGAAACCCAATGAAAATTTAGGACGCGAAAAGTGACAAAATTGCACGACGTGAAAAGCGACGTAATTTCAGCACTCGAAAAGCACCGAAATTTCAGCACACCAAAAGCAACGAATACTCAGCGTGGGAGAAGTGACAAAATTACAAAATGCAAAATGCGCCTAAATTTCAGAACGCAAAAGCGACAATATTTCAGCACATGAAGTGATGAACATTCAGGACGTGAAAGGTGACGAAAATTAAAAACACCAAAAGCGATGAAAATTCAGGAAGTAAAAAGCGACGAAAATTCAGCAAGCGAAAAGCGACGAAAATTCAGGACGCGAAATGCGACAAAAATGATAGCACATGAAATGTGACAAAAATTCAGCACATGAAAAGTGACGAAAATTCAGGACGCGAAAGGCGACGAAAATTCAGGACGCAAAAAGCGACGAGATTTCAGTACATGAAATGTGCCAAAATTTCAGCACATAAAAGGCGACAAATATTCAGCATGCGAAAAGCGACAAAAATTCAGCACACGAAAAGTGATGAAAATTCAGGACGCGAAAGGCTACGAAAATTAAAAACACCAAAAGCGACGTAATTTCCAGACATGGAAAGCAACAAAATTACAAGATGCATAAAGCGACGAGATGAAAATTAAGTATGTGAAAATTGACGGAAATTCAGCACTCGAAAAGTAACAAAACTTCAGGACACAAAAAGCGACTAAAATTAAAAAGCAAAAAGCAATGTAAATTCAGGACGTGAAAAGCAACAAAAGTTCAGCACATGAAAAGGGATGAAAATTTGGCACGCGAAAAGTGACAAACCTTCAGGACGCAAAAAGCAACAAAAATTCACCAAACAAAATTCAGGCCGCAAAATGTGACAAAAATTCAAAATGACAAAAGCAACAAATTCAGGAAGTGAAAAGTGATGGAAATTCAGGACTAGATAAGCGACGAACTTCAGGACACGAAAAGCGACAACGTTTCAGCACATGGAAAGCAATGAAAATTCAGCACGCGAAAAGATGAAAATTCAGGATGCGAAAGGCGACACAAATTCAAAACGCCAAAAGCAACATAAATTCAGGATGCGAAAAGCGACAAAAGTTTATGACGTATGAAGCGACAAAATTTCAGGACAAGGAAAGCAACAACATGTCAGCACATAAAAAGCGACGAAATTCTGCAGACGAAAAAACACATTTTCAGGATGCGAAATGCGACAAAAATTCAGCACACGAAAAGCGACAAAAATTCAGCACATGAAACGTGACAAAAATTCAGGATGCGAAAGGGAACAAAAATTAAAAACCCCAAACGCAACGTAAATTCAGGAGGTGAAAAGCAACAAAATTACAGGACGCATAAAGCGACAACATTTCAGAATGCGAAAAGCGACAATATTTCAGCACAAGAAAAGTGGCGAAAATTGAGCGTGCAAAGTACGACAAAAATTCAGGACACAAAAAGGGACTAAAATTAAAATCTCCAAAAACTACGTAAATTCAGGAAACAAAAAGCGATGAAAATTCAGGACGAGAAAAGTGACGAAAAGGCAGCACATGAAAGGTAACGAAAATTCAGCACATGGCAAGCTATGAAAATTCAGCACATAAAAAGCCATGAAATTCCAGCACGTGATAAGCGACAACAAATCCACATGTGTACAGCGATGAAAATTCAGCATGCGAAAAGCAACGAAAATTCAGCACATGAAAAGTGACGAAAATTCAGTACGTGAAAAGCGATGAACCAGGACGCGAAAAGCGACGAAAATTCAGCATGTGAAAAGTGATGAAAATTCAGGACGTGAAAAGTGATGACATTTCAACACATGAAAAGCAACTAAAATTCAGCACGTGTAAAGTGATAAAAATTCAGGACGCAAAAGGCAATTAAAAACTCAAAACGGCCAAAGCAATGTAAATTCAGGACACAGAAAGCGACGAAAATTCAACATGTGAAAAGCGACGAAAATTCAACATGTGAAAAGCGACGAAAATTCAGCATGTGAAAAACAACAAAATTCAGCATGCAAAAAGCGACGAACATTCAGCACGTGGAAAGCAAAGAAAATACAGCACTCGAAAAGCGACGAACCTCCAGGACGCAAAAAGTGACAAAAATTCAGCACATGAAAAGTGATGAAAATTCAGGATGTGAAAGGCGACGCAAATTAAAAATGCCAAAATTTAGGACATGAAAAACAAATAAACTTCAGGATGGAAAATGCGACAGAAAGGCAACACTCGAAAAGCGATGAAAATTCAGCACATGACAAGCGATGAAAATTCATTACGTGAAAATCAAAGAATATTCAGCACGTGAAAAGCAACGAAAAATCCGCATGTGTAAAGCGACAAAAATTCAGCACGTGAAAAATGACAACAATTCAGCACGCGAAAAGCAAAGAAAATTCAGCACGTGAAAAGCGACGAAAATTCAGGACGTGAAAAGTTATGATATTTTAACGCATGAAAAGCGACAAAAATTCAGCATGTGAAAAGTGATAAAAATTCAGGACGCAATAGGCAATGAAAAACGCAAAACGTCAAAAGCGACATCAATTCAGGATGCAAAATGCGACGAAAATCAGGACGAGAAAAGAGACGAAAATTCAGGACACGAAAACTGATGAAATTTCAGGACTCATAAAACGACGAATTTTCAGTATGCAAAAAGCGACAAAAGTTCAGCACACGAAAAGTGATGAACCTTCAGGACACACATAGCAACATTCGGCATTATCAGCACATGACATGCGACGAAAATTCAACACACGAAAAGAGACGAACATTCAGGTTGTGAAAAGTGATGAAAATTCAGGATGCGAAAAACGACAACATTTCGGGACACGAAAAGCGACAAAATGTTGGCACAGGAAAAGTGACGAACCTTCAGGACGTGAAAAGCGACAAAATTTCAGCACATAAAAAGTGATGAACTTTCAGGACGTGAAAAGTAACGGAAATTCTACACATGAAAAGCGACGAAAGTTTAGCACACGAAAACCAATGAAATTTCATCACGCAAAAAGCAAGGAACCTTCAGGACGCTAAAAGCAACGGAAATTCAGCACGTGGAATGCGACAAAACTTCAGCACATGAAAGGCGACAAAAATTCAGCACGCAAAATGTGACGAAAATTCAGCACACGGAAAGTGACAAAGATTCAGCACACGGAATGTGGCATAAATTCAGGATGCGAAATGCGATGAAACTTCAGGACGCATAAAGCGACAAAATTTGAGGATGTGAAAAGGGACGAAATTTCAGCATGCGAAAAGCGACGCCAATTCAGCCTACAAAAAGCGATCAAAATTCAGTACGCGTAAAGCGACAAAAATTCAGCACTCGAAAAGCGACGAATCTTCAGGAGAAGAAGAAAAAAGGATGCGAAAAGCAATGAAAGTTCAGTACGTGAAAAATGACGAAATTTCAGCATGAGAATAGTGACGAAAATTCAGGGCGCGAAAAGCTACAAAAATTCAGGACGTGGAACGCGACAAATATTTAGGACGCAAAATGGGATGAAAATTCAGGACGCAGAAAGGGATGAAAATTCAGGACGCAGAAAGGGATGACAATTCAGGATTCAAAGAGGTACAAAAATTCAGGACGCTAAAATGGAGGAAAATTTTAGACACGAAAAGTGATGAAAATTCAGCACGTGAAACGTGCCAAACATTCAGGATGTGAAAAATGACTAAAATTCAGCACGTGAAATGCAAAGAAAATTCAGTACACGAAAAGTGATAAAAATCCAGGACGAAAAGGTGAAGAAAATTAAAAATGCCAAAAGCAACGTAAATTCAGGAAACAAAAAGTGACTAAATTTCAGGACTCATAAAGCGACAAAATTTCAGTATGCAAAAGGCGACGAAATTTCAGCACATGAAATGCGAAGAAAATTCAGCACGAGAAAAGCGGCGAAAATTCAGCACGTGAAAAGTGACGAACATTCAGGATGCGAAAAGTGAGGAAAACTCAGGATGCGAAAAGCGACAAAATTTCAGGATGTGAAATGCAACGAAACTTCAGCACACGGAATGTGACAAAAATTCAGGAAGCAAAAAGCGATGAAACTTCAGTACGGATAAAGCGATGAGATTTCAGGATGTGAAAATCGATGAAATTTCTGCACATGCGACGAAAATTCAGCTTGCGAAAAGTGATGAAAATTCAGCACGGGTAAAGAGACGAACCAGGCGCGAAAAGCAACAAAATTTAAGGATGCATAATGTGATGAAATTGCATGATGCGATACGCAACAATATTTCAGCACAGGAAAAGCGACGAAAGTTCAGTATGTGAAAAGTGATGAAAAGTGATTATGTTACAGAGAAAGGTTGAACAAGTTAGGTCTTTATTCTTTGGAGCGCAGAAGGTTAAGGGGGGACTTGATTGAGGTCTTTAAAATGATGAAAGGGATAGAGTTAACGTGGATACGTTTTTCCCATTGAGGGTAGGGAAGATTCAAACAAGAGGGCATGATATGAGAATTAAGGGACAGAAGTTTCGGGGTAACGTGAGGGGGAACTTCTTTACTCAGAGGGTGGTGGCTGTGTGGAATGAGCTTCCAGCAGAAGTGGTGGAGGCAGGATCGATTTTAACATTTAAGAGTAAAGTGGATAGGTGTATGAACGTGAATGGAGGGGTATGGTCTGAGTGCAGGTAGATGGGACTAGGGGAAAACAAATGGTCGGCACGGACTGGAAGGGCCGAGAGGGCCTGTTTCCGTGCTCTAATTGTTATATGGTTATATGGTTAAAATTCAGCACACGAAAAGCAACAAACCTTCACGATGCAAAAAGTGATGAACCTTCAGGATGTGAAAAGTGATGAACCTTCAGGATGTGAAAAGTGATGAACCTTCAGGATGCGAAAAGCGATGAAAATGAAGCAGCTGAAAAGCAACGAAAATTCATCATGTTTAAAGTGACGAAAATTCAGCACGCAAAACGAGAAAAAAGTTCAGCACACGAAATGTGACGTAAATTCAGGAGGCAATAAGCGACGAAACGTGAGGATGCATAAAGCAATGAAATTTAAGGATGTGAAAAGCGACTAAATTTCAGCATGCATAAGGCAACAAAAATTCAGCCTGCAAAAAACAATGAAAATTCAGCACGCTGAAAGCGATTAAATTTCAGCACGCATAAAGTGACGAAACTTCAGGACACAAAAAGTGACGAAAATTCAGCATGCGAAAAGCAACGAAAATTCAGGATGCGAAAGGTGATGAAAATTCAAAACACCAAAAGCGACATAAATTCAGGACGCAGAAAGCAACAAAATTTCAGGATGCATAAAGCGACAAAATTGTAGGACACGATATGCGACAAAATTTCAGCACAGGAAAAGTGACAAAAATTCAGCATGTGAAAAGCGACGAAAATTCAGCACACAAAAAGTGACGAGTCTTCAGGATGTAAAAAGTGATGAAAATTCAGGATGCTGAAACGACGAAAATTCATGATGTGAAATGCGACAAAAATTCAGGACACGAAATGCAACTAAATTTCAGCACGAGAAAAGCAACAAAATTTCAGCGCAAGAAAGCGACAAATATTAACCATGGAAAAAACTGAAAATTCAGCGTCCAAAAAGCAAAGAAACTTCAGGACATGAAATGTGACGAAAATTCTGCACGCAAAAAGGGACAGCATTTGTGGATGAAAAATGCGATTAAATTTCAGGAGGCGAAAAGCCATGAAATTTTAGGACGCATAAAGCGACAAAATTTCAGCACGTGATACATGATGAAAATTCAGCATGCGAAAAGTGATGAAAATTCAGCACGCATAAAGCGATGAAAACTTAGGACACGAAAGGTGATGAAAACTCAAAAATCCAAAAGCTATGAAAATTCAGGACACGAAAATTGACAAAATTACAGGACGCATAAAGTGACACAATTTCAGAATGCAAAAAGCAAAGAAAATTCAGCAGGTGAGCAGTGACAAACCTTTCGGAAGCAGAAAGTTATGAAATTTCAGGATGCGGAAAGGTACGAAAATTCAGGATTCGAAAAGGTACGAAAATTCAGAACTCTAAAATGGAGGAAAACTTGCACCCAAAAAGCGACAACAAATTCAGCATTTGAAAAGAGGGAAAATGTCAGCACATGAAAAGTGATGAAACTTCAGGACGTGAAATGTGACAAGATATTAGCACAAGAAAAGTGACAAAAATTCAGCATGCAAAAAGCGACAAACTTTCTGGGCGTGAAAAGTGACGAAATTTCAGCATGCAAAAAGCGACGAAAATTCAGCATGCAAAAGCGAGGAAAATTCAGGACGTGAAAGGTGATGAAAATTCAAAACGCCAAAAGCAACGTCAATTCAGGATGCAAAAAGAGACGCGGACGCGTAAAGCGCCTAAAAGCGACACAAAGAGATTTTGGATGCATAAAGTGATTAAATGTCAGGACAAGAAAAGCAACGAAACTTCAGGACTCATAAAGCGACAAAATTTCAGGACGGGAAAAGTGACGAAAATTCAGCATGCAAAAAGTGAAGATAATTCAAAATGCGAATAACGACGAACTTTCTGGACGTGAAAAGTGACGAAATTTCTCATCGCAAAAAACGAGGAAAATTCAGCATGCAAAAAGCGACGAAAATTCAGCATGCAGAAACAACGAAAGTTCAGGACACGAAAGGAGACTACAATTGAAAACGCCAAAAGCAATGTAATTCAGGATACAAAAAGTTATGACATTTTAGGACATGTAAAGCGACAAGATTTCAGGACAAGAAAAGCGATTACATTTTGGGACTCATAAAGCGATTAAATTGCAGGACGTGAAAAGCGATGAAATTTCAGCACATGAAAAGTGACAAAAATTGAAAATGCCAAAAGTAATGTAAATTCAGGATGCAAAAAGCAACGGAATTTCAGGACAAGAAAAGCGAGGAAACTTCAGGACGCATAAAGCAATGAAATTTCAGGACGTGAAAAGGGAAAAAATTTCAGCACACGAAAAGTGACAAAAATTCAGGACGGGAAAAGTGACAAAAATTCAGCATGCGAAAAGCAACGAAAATTCTGCATGCGAAAAGCGACGAAAATTCAGCACATGAAAAGTGACAAAAATTTAGGACAGGAAAGGCGACGAAAATTCAAAACGCCTAAAGCAACATAAATTCAGGACGAGAAAAGCGACAAAATTTCAGGATGCATAAAGCAACGAAATTTCACACGCGATTCACGACGAAATTTCAGCACAGGAAAAGTGACGAAAATTCAGCATGTGAAAAGAGACGAAAATTCAGGACAGTAAAATCGATGAAAATTCAGGACATGAAATGTGATAAAAATGCAGGAAGCGAAATGCAACAAAATTTCACGACGTGAAAACCGAAGAAATTTCAGCACACAAAAAGCGATGAAAATTCAGCATGCGAAAAGTGATGAAAATTGAGCGCAGAAAAGGTGATGAAAATTCAGCACAGAAAAGTGATGAAAATTCAGCACGCGAAAAATGATGAAAATTCAGGACGTGAAAGGCGGTGAAAACTAAAAAAGCCAAAAGTGACAAAAATTCAGGACGCGAAAGGCGATGAAAACTCAAAAAGCCAAAAGCTACGACAATTCAGCAAGCGATCAGCAACAAACCTTCAGAAAGCAGAAGGACGAAAATTCAGGATGCGGAATCATATGAAAATTCAGGATTCGAAAAGGTACGAAAATTCATGACGCTAAAATGGATGAAAACTTGGATGCAAAAAGCGACAAAAATTCAGCATTTGAAAAGGGGGTAAATGTCAGGACGCAAAAAGCGACTAAATTTCAGTACGTGAAATACGACGAGATTTTAGCACAAGGAAAGCGACAAAAATTCTGCATTTGAAAAGGGGGGAAATGTCAGGATGCGAAAAGTGACAAAATTTCAGGACGTAAAATACGACGAGATTTTAGCACAAGAAAAGCAACAAATATTCAGGGTGCAAAAAATGACGATAATACAGCATGCGAAAAGCGACAAACTTTCTGGACGTGAAAAGTGATGAAATTTCAGCATGCGAAAAGCGAGGAAAATTAAACATGCAAAAACCGATGAAAATTCAGCACGCAGAAGCGACTAAAATTCAGGATGCGAAAGGCGACGAAATTTCAAAATGCCAAAAGCAATGTAAATTCGGGATACAAAAAGAGACGAAATTTCAGGACGGGTAAGGCAACGAAATTTCAGGACAGGAAAAATGACGAAACTTCAGGACATAAAGCGATGACATTTATAATCATCTGGATAAACAGGGTCTGATCAGGACAGTCATCATGATTGTGCCTGGAAGGTCATGTTTGTCAAACCTTCTTGAATTTTTTGAAGCAGTAACTAGGGAAATTGATGAGGGTAAAGCAGTGGATGTTGTCTATATGGATTTCAGTAAGGCCTTTGACAAGATTCCCCATGGAAGGTTGGTTAAGAAGGTTCAATCTTGGGTGTTAATGGCGGAGTAGCAAGATGGATTAAACAGTGGGTGAATGGGAGATGTCAGAGAGTAATGGTGGATGGCTGTTTGTCAGGTTGGAAGCCGGTGACGCAGTGGGGTGCCTCAGGGATCTGTGTTGGGTCCACTTTTGTTTGTCATGTACATCAATGATCTGGATGATGGGGTGGAAATTTGGATAAGTAAGTTGCAGATGATACTAAGATAGGTGGTGTTGTGATTATGAAGTAGATTTTTAAAGTCTACAGAGAGATTTAGGCCATTTGGAAAAAATGGGCTGAAAGATGGCAGATGGAGTTTAATGCTGTTAAGTGTGAAATGCTACATCTTGGCAGGACAAATCAAAATAGGACATACATGGTAAATGGTAGGGAATTGAGGAATGCTGTGGAACAGAGGGATCTAGGAATAACTGTGCATAATTCCCTGAAGTGGAATCGCATGTAGATAGGGTGGTAAAGAAAGCCTTTGGTGTGCTGGACTTTATAAACCAGAGCATTGAATATAGGACTAGGAAAGTAATGTTAAAATTGTACATGGCATTGGTAAGACCAATTCTGGAGTAATGGTGTACAATTTTGGTCGCCTAATTATAGGAAGGATGTCAACAAAATAGAGAGTAGTACAGAGGAGATTTAACTAGAATGTTGCCAGGGTTTCCAGCAACTATGTTACAGAGAAAGGTTGAACAAGTTAGGTCTTTATTCTTTGTAGCGCAGAAGGTTAAGGGGGACTTGATTGAGGTTTATAAAAAAATTTTAAAATGATGAAAGGGAATAGACAGAGTTTGACGTGGATACGTTTTTCCCATTGAGTGGCTGTGTGGAATGAGCTTCCAGCAGAGATGTTGGAGGGCAGGATCGATTTTAACATTTAAAAGTAAAGTGGATAGGTATAATGGACGTGAAGGAATGGAGGGGTTATGGTCCTGACTGCAGGTAGATGGGACTAGGGGAAAACAAATGGTCGGCACGGACTGGAAGGGCCGAGAGGGCCTGTTTCCGTGCTGTAATTGTTATATGGTTATATGATTAATTTCAGGACGTGAAAAGCGACAAAATTTCAGCACATGAAAAGCGACGAAAAATCAAAACAGCAATGTAAATTTGGGATTAAAACGCAAAGAAATTTCTGTACACGTAAAGCGATGAAATTTCAGGACGAGAAAAGCAATGCAATTTCAGGACGTGATAAGCGACAAAAGTCCAGCACACGAAAAGTGACAAAAATTCAGTACATAAAGGTGAAAAAAGATTCAGTACATGAAAAGTGACAAAAATTCAGGACAGGAAAAGTGATGGACATTTCAGCACGCGAAAAAATGACGCAAATTCAGCACGTAAAAAGCGACGAAAAATCAGGACGGGAAGGGCAACGAAAACTGAAAACGCCAAAAGCGACGTAAATTCGGGATGAGAAAAGCGACGAAATTTCAGGACTCATAAAGCAACGAAAATTTCAACGCGCAATACATGATGAAATTTTAGCACAGGGAAAGGTGACGAAAAATTCAGCATGTGAAAGGAGATGAAAAATTTAGCACACAAGAAGCAATGAACCTTCAGGGTGCGAAAAACGATGAAAATTCAAGAATGCTAAAGCGACAAAAATGCAGGACATGAAATGCAACTACATTTAAGGATGTGAAAATCGAACGAAATTTCAGCACATAAAAGGCGACAAAAAATTCAGCATGCGAAAAGTGACGATAATTCAGCACGCGAAAAGTGATGAAAATTCACGACATGAAAGGCGAAAAGAAAACTTCAGCCAAAGGCGACGAAAATTCAATACACAAAATAGAATCTAAAATAGTGTTGGCTAATAACCCTGGTCTGGCAATGGGTTAAATAAAATGTCGGAAACCTCGTTCATTAGACCATCCTGTAGTCGGCAGGATGTGGGGTCCAGAGGGCGGTTACATAACCCTTGCTGCTGATGTTGTAGCAGCCCTGGAGGAGTGAGATTAGAAAAAATTAGTATCTACTCCTGTATAAGCCAAAACCCGTATTAACCACCTGGAGATGGTCTGAACTGATACCTTCATAGTTTTTTGTAAGTAACAAACATTAGCTAGTATCAGAGCCTCTAGGGCTCCAGATGACCTTGACATAATGTTGTAAATGTGTGACCACACATAACCAAAAGGTGCATGGGGTATGCCATGAAGAACTAGTTTGAGACCTGACACCCCTGGGCTGCCTTGCTTAACTAAATTGTAAACATGAAATATTATATAGCAATGTGTAACCATCATGTCCAGTCGCAATTTATGTAATAACTGGACCCGTGCGCTGTGGGCAGCGCCAGGGGAATAACTACCTATGAAAGCCGAACCAATGATAGAGATATAGCTGGAGCCCCATGGTAAATAAATGTTTACACAATGTCAATATCCCATACTTCCGTGTACTTGGTCTGGGAGAACTTGTGTTAATGATATCTTTAATAATTGGACATCAGAGGGTGAGAACCCGACAGAGCGGGTCCGCTCGCTGCAGCAACTCTGATGAGAAGCACGTTGGGCACAGTTAATGGGACTATAACTGAATTTATTGTCAAAGACGCATAGAAATGAAACTCAAAGACATCAGTGCCGTATTACATGTAACAACATTTAAACAGAAAAAACGTTTCCCAATCTCCTGAAGATGCAAAGTACTGCTTTTTAGGTGCTATCCCTGCACTCTGCAGTGAGCACATACATGGATCAGTCTGACAGCCCGAGCCGCAGGAGCGGTCTTCTCTGATTCTGTAAAGCGATGAATTGATTAATCATGTAGAGGCTGGTTCCCCGAATCCCAGGCTGAACCAGCAAAGTTTTATGTTTAGAACCCCATATAAGGTTCTATTTATTGTTCCAACATTTGCGGTAAACGATGGCTTGCGTAGGCCATCAGACAGTATGAGAACCCTGAAGCGGGATCTTGCTGAATTATTGCAAGGCTCGACTGATGAGGCAAAATGGAGAAATCACATAAAAGAACATTCCTCTCCCGTGTAGCGAGAATGTATCTCTCGCCACTGTGATGCCACATGTTTTTATAACTGGTGAATGAGCCTGTATTCAAACATATCGATATTGCGTGCCATCGAGCCATAATATCCTAAAATACTTTGTGATTTAACATCCATACTGTGTTGTCATTGATTTTACATGATGATACACCAGCGCCAAAAAAGGTGGGGTAAATTATGACAGGATTATTTGACTTGATTGCACACACGTGGATAACATATGCCACCGCCACAGTGTATCAACTTGGAAACTGAGCATGCAGGTTTTGCATATTTGCACAATAACCCTTTAACCGATGTCATAATGTCTATAGGTTATTGATACCAATAACTGAAGAATTGGTTGATTCATGGAGATCCTATCCACTTTCGTCACTAGAGATGGCATTCCGTAATTTTCCATCGTTGAGCACTAGCATCTGTTTAGTAATATAACTTCCAGTTGGTATCAACTTAAATTTCACTGGATGGCTGAAGGAATTCTCAATTCCTCAAATATAGTTGCAGCTGAAACAGTTGACTTAAGCAAAATAATCGTTAAAAAAAAATTTCATCCAGATCAATTTCAAATGTCTCCGGTGATCCCTGCGAATGGGACCTGAATAGATCCACAAGCTCAGGTGGGAGAATCTGTCCACAGGACAACTATTTAGTCGTGCACTCCACAAATCGGGCCTTATGGAAAAGTGGCTAGAATAAAGTCATAGTTGAAACAAAGCCATAAGAAGTTCCCGTTTGCAGTTTGCCACAAGCCATGTGGGGGACACAGCAAACATGTGGAGGAAGGTGCTCTGGTTCTGATGAGACCAAAATTGAAGTTTTTGGCCTAAATGCAAAACGCTATATGTGGCGGTTAAAACTAACACTGCACATCACCCAAAACACACCATCCCCACTGTGAAACATGGTGGTGGCAGCATCATGCTATGGGGATGCTTTTCTTCAGTAGGGGACAGGGAAGCTGGTCAGAGTTGATGGGAGATGGATGGAGCCAAATACAGGCAATCTTGGAAGAAAACCTGTCAGAGTCTGCAAAAGGTGGCGGAGGTTCACCCTCCAGCAGGACAACGACCCTAAACATACAGCCAGAGCTAAAATGGAATGGTTTAGATCAAAGCATATTCATGTGCTAGAATGGTCCAGTCAATGTCGAGACCAAAATCCCAATTGAGAATCTCTGGCAAGACTTGAAAATTGCAGTTCACAGACGCTCTCCATCCAGTCTGACTGAGCTTGAGCTATCTTGCAAAGAAGAATGGGCAAAAATTTCAGTCTCTGGATGTGCAAAGCTGGTAGAGACATACCCCCAAAAACATGCAGCTGTAATTGCAGCAAAAGGTGGTTCTACAAAGTATTGACTCAGGGGGGCTGAATACTTTTGCATGCCACACTTTTCAGTTTTTTATTTGTAATAACATTTGGAAACCATGTATCGTTTTCCTTCCACTTCACAATTATGCAACACTTTGTGTTGGTCTATCATATAAAATCCCAATAAAAGACATTTACGTTTATGGTTGTAACGTGACAAAATGTGGAAACGTTCAAGGAGTATGAAAGCTTTTGCAAGCCACTGTACCTGGATGAGAAAGCAAGCTTCATCGTATCGCAAATGGCACCCATGCCTCATCGGGCAGTAAGCAGTTCACCTGAAGCTGATGGCCACTTGAAAGGTGGGCAGAGGTCTCTCAGGCCAAGGGCCAAGCCGGTGTCAGGAAATATGGAATTCACATACACTACCATTCCTCCTCTCCAAGCAAGGATGGGAATAGAACCCACATCAGGGGCCTTTGGGCTTACCATAAGACCAGCGGTAAACATGGAGGTAGGTGGGTCTGGTTCTTCCGAAACATGGGGTATGGACCATTTACAAGTGGTAATATTTACACTTGTCTTGAACAAATGACAATGATACCATGAGATTCAGATCAGTTATACTAAAATGACAACATGTGATGAGGTATTATTACACAGTATACAAGGGTACCAAGCATGGCTTGGAATTGGTGCAAGTTCGCTAATATGGCCAGAGTTGTCTTTCGAGGCAAGCTCAGATTTAACTCCCATGTGCAACATAGATTTTCAGTATATTGATTTTATTTACTGTCTAACTACTGATTTCCTTAGGATCTTTAGGGCATGCATCGATCTCAAAGTTGGATACTATTCAGGTCCCATTCGCAGGGATCACCGGAGACATTTGAAATTGATCTGGATGATATTTCTAACGATTATTTTGCTTAAGTCAACTGTTTCAGCTGCAACTATATTTGAGGAATTGAGATTCCTTCAGCCATCCAGTCAAATTTAAGTTGATACCAACTGGAAGTTATATTACTAACAGATGCTAGTGCTCAACGATGGAAAATTACGAATGCCATCTCTAGTAACGAAAGTGGATAGGATCTGCATGAATCACCAATTCTTCAGTTATTGGTATCAATAACCTATAGACATTAGGACATCGGTTAAAGGGTTATTGTGCAAATATGCAAAACCTGCATGCTCAGTTTCCAAGTTGATACACTGTGGCGGTGGCATATGTTATCCACGTGTGTGCAATCAAGTCAAATAATCCTGTCATAATTTACCCCACCTTTTTTGGCGCTGGTGTATCATCATGTAAAATCAATGACAACACAGTATGGATGTTAAATCACAAAGTATTTTAGGATATTATGGCATCGATGGCACGCAATATCGAAATGTTTGAATACAGGCTCATTCACCAGTTATAAAAACATGTGGCATCACATGTGGCGAGTCGATACATTCTCGCTACACGGGAGAGGAATGTTCTTTTATGGGATTTCTCCATTTTGCCTCATCAGTCGAGCCTTGCAATAATTTCAGCAAGATCCCGCTTCAGGGTTCTCATACTGTCTGTCTGGCCTACGCAGCCATCGTTTACCGCAAATGTTGGGAACAATAATAGAACCTTATATGGGGTTCTAAACATAAACTTTGGCTGGTTCAGCCTGGGATTCGGGAACCAGCCTCTACATGATAATCAATTCATTGCTTTACAGAATATCAGAGAAAGACCGCTCCTGCGGCTCGGGCTGTCAGACTGATCCATGTATGTGCTCACTGCAGAGTGCAGGGATAGCACCTAAAAAGCAGTACTTTGCATCTTCAGGAGATGGGAAACGTTTTTTCTGTTAAATGTTGTTACATGTATATACGGCATGATGTCTTTGGTTCATTTCTATGCGTCTTTTTTGACAATAAATTCAGATTATAGTCCCATTAACTGTGCCCAACGTGCTTCTCATAGAGTTGCTGCAGCGAGCGGACCCGCTCTGTCGGGTCTCACCCTCTGATTGTCCAATTATTAAAGATATCATTAACACAAGTTCTCCCAGACCCAATGTACAACGGAAGTATGGGATATTGACATTGTGTAAACATTTTATTTACCATGGGGCTCCAGCTATATCTCTATCATTGGTTCGGCTTTCATAGGTAGTTTATTCCCTGGCGCTGCCCACAGCGCACGGGTCGCAGTCATTACATAAATTGCGACTGGACATGATGGTTACACATGCTTATATAATATTTCATGTTTACAATTTAGTTAAGCAAGGCAGCCCAGGGGTGTCAGGTCTCAAACTAGTTCTCATGGCATACCCCATTGCACCTTTGGTTATGTGTGGTCACACATTTACAACATTATGTCAAGGTCATCTGGAGCCCTAGAGGCTATGATACTAGTCTATGTTTGTTACATACAAAAAACCTCATATGAAGGTATCAGTTCAGACCATCTCCAGGTGGTTAATACGGGTTTTGGCTTATACAGGAGTAGATACTAATTTTCTAATCTCACTCCTCCAGGGCTGCTACAACATCAGCAGCAAGGGTTATGTACCGCCCTCTGGACCACAACCTGCCGACTACAGGATGGTCTAATGTCCGAGGTTCCGACATTTTATTTAACCCATTGCCAGACCAGGGTTATTAGCCAACTCTATTTTAGATTCCATTTTATAGTTTCCTCTCAGATGAGAGTGGTTACTGTTATTATTATTTGTTCGTTTATCAGCATGAACATGTTTTAAATCTACGTCATGTCTGTATGCATTTTGAATGTTTCCCTTATTTGTGGTCAACTGATGATGTCTTGCTTGTATGGACTTGTTATCCATGGCATGAAATCACAGAGCTTCAAACTCTTAACGGAGTCACTCACGTGACTCCGAAGTAGTATAGTAAGATTAAACGAGAACTTACCAGTTTGAAGTTTGATCTTTATTTTATGAGGCATTACGATGAGCGATTACGTGCCCTCCGCTCCCAACCCTAGTATCACAAAGATCCTCTGGTAGTTCTAGTCATCGCTAATCTTACTATGTTAGTTCAAGAACTCTTATATGCGATTTCACACCACTGCTTTGAAGATTGACGCACATGCGGGCTGACGGCCTTCTTCACATAATCGCTCATCGAAACTCCTCATGAAATAAATATCATACTTCAAACTGCTCAGTTATCATTTAATCTTACTATTAAACTGCATACTTGGATAGCTAGATAGATAGCTAGACTGAGCAACATACTGGATAGCTAGATGGCTAACTAGACTGAGGCTACATACTGGAAAAATAGGTAGCTAGCTAGAATGAGCGACATACTGGACAGCTAGCTAGATGACTACATATAGGGAAGGGTGAGTACAAATAGGGGAAGGGGGTTAGAGAATGGCACCTTTAAATGTGAATTTAGAGTAGGGCATGTAAATGGGAGGGGGTGGGCACCTTTAAATGGGGAATTAGGCTGGCGTCTGTAAATGGTAAATTAGGGGAGGACATCTTTAAATGGTGCAGTCAGGAAGGCATCTGTAAATTTAGAGTAGATTTAGGGGAGAGCACCTGTAAAGGAACAATACACGGGGCGCCGTCCTGTATGGGTATGGCTGCCCAGCCTGTAGATGTCCGTTATTTCACCTCCTTTTTATATTTTTAGTGTTAAAGTGTTTTGTTTGTGGAGCTCTAGTCTTTTTTATGTGGGTTGGTGGGTGGGGGGGAGGGGAAACTGCTATTCAGGGTCCCCACATGGTCGGAGAGGCGGTTTTTCTCCGAGCAGCACCTTCAACCCATCCTCGCACCATACCAGCGTGCCTGGAGCGGCGATTCCTGAGGGGACCGGCCAGAACCTCGGCTTCAGTGGCGGCACACCGCTGGAGCACTATCGAGGCGGGCGATGCCTTGCCCGGGTCACGCGCTGGCACTCCGGTATGCTGGGACCGGCGATGACACATCGCGGAGGTGTGGGTCTGTGGGGCGGCCAGCCGCGGGCGGCCGCGCTAACGTTACCATCGGGAGCCTGGGATCTCTCGTCAAGATCCCCACGAGTGGAGCTCCATCCAGCGCGGCCTGTCGGCTTCGGAAGCCGCGGTCTCCGGTAAGAAAGTGGCCATTCCAGGTTTCCCATTCCGGTGTGAGGATTCTCCCGTCGCCGGAGCACCATCATCTGGCGAGAAGGGCCTGGAAGATCAGACCTCCTTAAAGGCGACTGCAGAGGCCAAAATATGCACGAAATTAGCTGTATCTCGAAATTAAACTTAACCAATCTTAAATAATATTATTTACATTATATACATAAATTGGCTTCGCATAACAGTTTAAATTGTCTCTCTTGTGTGATCATCGGTGGTCACTCAATACGAGTATGACTGTCCTCCCCATAGGGTTGTCCACTTGTGGGTCTGCAGACTTCTGTAAAGGCCGATCCATGATCCACACACCTTGGTGCAACGTGGGCAGTGGAGACTGGCGGCGGTTGGTAGTTGTCGAGCCCAGTTCACTCTCTCCTTACGGTGCTGTCGCTTTGTCTCTGCGACACGGCATGGTTCCATTTTGTGAAGTGCAGCTCATTCCTGCACGGACTTCCTCCAGGAGTGCATGTCTAGTGCAATGCAATCCCAGTTGCTTGATGCAATGTGGAATTTCTTCAGACTGTTGTTGGTGTTGTCCTTGAAACTTTTCGTTGGCCCGCCAGGTAATCGCCGATCTTCCTTCAGTTGAGAGTACAGGATTTGTTTAGGGAGACGTGTGTTGAACATACGGATGATATGGCCAGTCCATCAACGTTGGTGCTGCATTATTGTGGTGGTGATGCTGGTCATGTTGTCTTCCTCAAAAACGCTGATGTTGGTGTGTTTGTCCTCCCAGCTGATCCTCAGAATTTTTCGTAAGGAACTTTGATGATATTGTTCCAGGGCTCTCAGGTGCCTGCTGCAGGTGGTCCATTACTCAACTCCATACAACAAGGTGGAGAGGCCAACGGCTCTGTAGACTAGCAGTTTTGTTTGAGCCTTTAGGTCTCGCTCTTCAAAGACTCTTCTCCCGAGTCTGGCGTAGGCTCCGCTGGCACAACTAAGGCGATGGTTGACCTCAGGGTCGTTATCAGGTTTTGAGGAAAGAATGCAGCTAAGGGAGAGGAAGTGGTCAACGTTTTCAAGAGTGGTGTCGTCCACATTTAGATGGCTGCTTTGGTGGAGGTTGATGTGGGACCTGGGTCTATGCCCATGGCTCTGAATGCTTTGGCAAAGGTATTCAAGATGCCCTGGAGGTATTCTGCAGAGTGTGCTGCAATGACGCAGTCGTCGGCATTCAGATGCTCCATGATGGCAGTGTTACTGACTTTGCCCTTGGCCTTCAACCTATTAATAGTGATAATGTGCGGGGATCATTGGTCAGTGCTGACTTGGTTGGGCCTGTTTCCGCGCTGTATCTCTAAACTAAACTAAATTATTAACAGTGTTGGATTCAACTGCTGATGCTGGTTTACACCGAAGATTGACACAAAATACTGGAGTATCTCAGTGGGAGAGGCAGCATCTCTGCCGAGAAGGAATGGGTGGCGTTTCGGGTCATGACAAGCCACGAAAATTCATGACGTGAAAAGCCACAAAAAATCTAGACATGAAAAGCCATGGAAATTCAGGACGTTAAAAGCTGCAAAAATTCAAGAAGTAAAAGGCAACGGCAATTCAAATCTTGAAACATAGAAAAATAGAAACATAGAAAATAAGTGCAGGAGTAGGCCATTCAGCCCTTCGAGCCTTCACCGCCATTCAATACGATCATGGCTGATCATCCAACTCAGTATCCTGTACCAGCCTTCCCTCCATACCCCCTGATGCCTTTAGCCACAAGGACAACATCTAACTCCGTCTTAAATATAGCCAACGAACTGGCCTCAACTACCTTCTGTGGCAGAGAATTCCAGAGATTCACCACTCTCTGTGTGATAAATGTTTTTCTCATCTCGGTCCAAAAAGATTTCCCCCTTATCCTTAAACTGTGAGCCCTTGTCCTGGACTTCCCCAACATCGTGAACAATCTTCCTGCATCTAGCCAGACCAACCCTTAAGAATGTTGTAAGTTTCTATAAGATCCCCCCTCAATCTTCTAAATTCTAGCGAGTACAAGCCGAGTCTATCCAGTCTTTCTTCATATGAAAGTCCTAACATCCCAGGAATCAGCCTGCTGAACCTTCTCGGTACTCCCTCCATCGCAATAATGTCTTTGCTCAGATTTGGTGACCAAGATTATATGCAATACTCCAGGTGCGGTCTCGCCAAACCCTGTTCAAACTGCAGTAGAACCTGCCTACTCCTATACTCAAATCCTTTTGCTATGAATGCTAGCATACTATTCGCTTTCTTCACTGCCTGCTGCACCTGCATGCCTACTTTCAATGACTGGTGTACCATGACACCCAGGTCTCGTTGCATCTCCCCTTTTCCTAATCGACCACCATGCAAATAATAGTCTACTTTCCTGTTTTTGTAACCAAAGTGAATAACCTCACATTTATCCACATTATACTGCATCTGCCATGCATTTGCCCATTCACCCAGCCAATCCAAGTCACCTTGCAGCCTCCTAGCATCCTCCTCACAGCTAACACTGCCCCCCAGCTTTGTGTCCTCCGCAAACTTCGAGATGTTGCATTGAATTCCCTCGTCCTAATAATTAATATATATTGTAAATAGCTGGGGTCCGATCACTGAGCCTTGTCGCACCCCACTAGTCAGTGCATGCCGTCTTGAAATTCTCCTTCTCTTTCCTTCCTCGTTCACTCCTTCTCTTTGCTTCCTGACTGCCAGCCAGTTCTCTATCCACATCAATACTGAACCGCCAATACCATGTGCTTTATGTTTGTATACTAATCTCTTGTGTGGGACCTTCTTGAAAGCCTTCTGAAAGTCAGATATAACACATCCACTGCTTCTCCATATCCACTCTACTAGTTACAATCCTCAAAAAATTCAGTAAGATTTTGTCAGACATGATTTACCTTTCGTAAATCCATGCTGACTTTGTCCAATGATTTCACCACTTTCCAAGCGCGCTGCTATCCCATCTTTAAAAAACTGAATGTAGCAGTTTCCCCACTATCGATGTTAGACTAACTGGTCTGTAATTCTCCATTTGCTCTCTCCCTCCCTTTAAAAAAAAATGGGGTTACATTAGCTACATTCCAATCCTCAGGAACTACTCCAGAATCTAAAGAGTTTTGAAAAATTATCACTAAGGCATGCACCATTTCTGGGGCTACTCCTTAAGTACCCTGGGATGCAGCCTATCTGGCCCTGGGGATTTATCGGCCTTTAATCCATTCAATTTACCTAACACACACTTTCCGGCTAACCTGGGATTTCACTCAGTTCCTCCATCTCATTTGACCCGCCTTCTCCTGCTATTTCCGGCAGGTATGTATGCTTCCTCAGTGAAGACAGAACCAAAGTAGTTATTCAATTTGTATGCCATGTCCTTGTTCCCCATGATCCCCATTGAAAAAGCACAAAAATTCAAGACTTGAAAAAGCCATGAAATTTCAAGACGTTAAAATCAATGGACTATTCAAGACGTGAAAAGACACGAAAACTCAAGACGTTGAAAGCCACGAAATTTCAAGACGTGAAACGCAATGACAATTCAAGACCTGAAAAGCCACAAAAAATCAAGGCATGAAAATCCATGCAAAATTCAAGACATGAACAGGCACGAAAATTCAAGGCGTGAAAAGCCACAAAAATTCAAGACGTTTAAAAACCACGAAAATTCAAGACTTGGAAAGCCGCGAAAATTCAGATTTTCAAGCTGGTGCGACTTTGGTGGGGGAGTGATGGAGAGGGAGCGAGCGCAGTGTACTGAAGTTAAAGGAAGCAATATTAATTCTTGACATAGATTAGAATGGGTGACGTTTCAGGTCAAGACCCTTCTTCATTGACAGAATGATGTGCAGTGGGATGTTAGGGCCCAGGTTCTCATCTCACTGAAGGAGGCAGTATGAGTAGATAGGGCGCGTGGCGTTGAAAGAGAGCCGGGTTCGGCAGTGACCACTCCGACATTCACAATAGCACGGTGAACTCAGGTGCTTTATTCTATTTACAGCAGCAACAATGTCCAAGATGTGCAGTCCTTCCATCAGAGCGCATGTGTGAAGAATGCTGGTGATCTGTGGCTCAGTGAGTTTTGCTGACGACACCAAATTGGAGGAGTTTCAGACAGTGAAAGCTGTCAGAAGGTACTGGGGGATGAAGATCAGATGCAGAAATGGGCGGAGAAATGGCAGGCAGTTAAAAATGCTGGAGAATCACAGCGGGTGCGGCAGCATCTATGGAGTGAAAGAAATAGGCAACGTTTCAGGCCAACACCCTTCTTCAGACTGATATGGGGGGGGGGGGGGAAGAAGAAAGGAAGAGGAGGAGTCTGATGGCTGAGAGAGAGCTGAGAAGGAGAGGAGACAGTAAGGGCCACCTGAAATTGGAGACGTCAATGTTCATGCCGCTGGGGTACAAACTGCAAAGCAAAATATGAGGTACTGCTCCTCCAATTTCCAGTGGTCCTCATTCTGGCCATGGAGGAGGCCCAGCACAGAAAGGTCAGATTCGGAACGGGAGGGGGAGTTGAAGTGCTGAGCCACCGAGAGATCAGGTTAGTTATTGTGGACTGAGCGGAATTGTTCGGCGAAGCGATCGCCAAGCCTACGCTTGGTCTCACCGATGTAGATCAGCTGCCATCTAGAGCAGCGTTTGCAATAGATGAGGTTGGAGGAGGTGCAGGTGAACCTCTGACGTACCTGGAACGACTGCTTGGACAGAGTTTAAATCGAGTAAGTGTGACGTGTTGCACTTTGGGAGGTTGAAGGCACAAGTAAAGAATGTAGTTTTTCATTTTAGTTTAGAGATACAGCGTCAAAACTATACTACACACACTGGGGATAATTTACATTCATACGAAGCCAATTAACCTGCAAACTGGTATGGGAGGAAACCATAGATCTCAGGGAAAACACACACGGGTCACGAGAAGAATGTGCAAACTCCGAACAGACAAGCATCCATATTCGGGATCGAACCTGGGTCTCTGGCGCTGTAAGGCAAGATGCTGATGATCTCGGGCTTGTCTCAACAGCTTAGTCCTGTGATCTTCGATGGAGGAGTTGTGGTGATCATAGGCTTCTTTCTGCAGTTCACATTTGCCTGAAGCTGTGCTGATAGTGTAGATTTCTCCCTGGCGGCTCAACTTTGAGCTTGAAGAAGTGATGATAGCAGAACATTCTAGTGGCCAGTATTTGCCAGTGTGGGTGTGCGTGTCTTTGAACTTGTCAGCATCCTGGACAACTAAACATTTTACCTGATACACTTTGCTGCATAATGTGTAATCATCAGATATTAATTCCAAAACATATTTTAAAATATCAATTGATTATTTGATACAAGACAACTCCAGGAAAAAGTGTCAACAACTTAAAATAAAGGGTAATTTCTTCAGCGTAGAAATTAGATATTTCGTCACTCAGAACATTTTTCAAGGGTTGAAAAAAATCAGCTGTTAATTGCATTCGAGCTCGATCAACATATAATTGATTCTAAGAAGTAAAAAACCATACCACAGTAAGATAGGCAACTGCACTTAAAGTGCAGGTCAGGCATGATCTGCCTGAAAGGTCCAGATCCAAAATGTTGCCTGTCAAGATTCAAGATTGCAGCTTCCAGCCAACAGGCATCAGTGTCCACATTTGTGGCAATGAAAACAGTGACTATCATGGGCTTCCCCCACACTGAAGTCAGGAGCAGGCGAGCAGCACCCAGTGTCTGCTGCAAAACCACAAATGGAAAAAAGAATACATTGTTGGAGATAATCCGCAAGCCAGGCAGCATCTGTGGAGGGAGAAACTTGGAGAATGTTTCAGGTTAATATTATTTTTTCAGGTTAATATCATTTCCTCAAAGCTGGGGAACGTTGTCAGATGGAGACAGACAACAAGAAGGATGAGGGAGATGGGCTGATAGCCTCCCAGATCAATATTATTGTCAGTGATCCTCTCCAGAGCCCACTTCTCACTGGCACCGAGTCCTGCTTTGAGGAGGAGCAGCAGCATCGTCCCTGTTCCCAGGCCCCGGAGAGTACTCGCTATTTGTAGCCACGCTCTACCTCCCCCGACCGAGGGGCGGGGCCGAGAGTGGACACGAGGCCCGACTGAAGTCTCTGCCTCAGTTAGGACATTGTCCCTAGAATATGTGTCAAAACAATCGAGAAAAAAAATCGGAAATGGAAGAACTCAACATTTTTTTTGTACAAGAAATGGCAGAGTTAAAGAACGAAATGAAGTTGGAATTAAAGATTGAACTGAATTTTAGGGAAGAAATGAATTTTAGGGAGGAAATGGAAAAACTCAAGATGGAGATGAAGGAGTTAAAGTCTGAAATCAATCTTTCGACTACGGAATTATCAGACTAGCTGCGAAAGGAAATTGCAGAAATAGTGACGGATCAATTTGCAAGTATAATGGAAGAGTTGAATGAGAAAATTGAAAATAAGGTGGAAATGGAAATGGAACCTGTGCTGGAAGAAATTAAGGAACAATCAACATTCATAAAAAGCCTTGAAAAACTAGTCGACATAAGTACTCAGACTACGAAAACACTCGTCAAAGAAAATCAACGATTATCTGACTTACTGGGCAAAATCCCTGATAAGTGTACTGAGTTGGAAGGACGCCAGAGAAGGCAGAACCTAAGGATCATGGGTATTCAAGGAGAGAAAAGAATCAAGATACCCGAGAGTTTACTGCGAACTTATTACAAAAGGTTTAGGAATCCTAAATAAATACATAGGAATTTATGTGACCAAGAAATATACTTCTTTATTTAAATCAAATTTCGTGCCTTTATTTAATAAATTGCATAAGAATATTCAATACTGGAAAACGCATCCTATTTCAATGGCTTGGTAAAATTTAATGCAATTAAAATGATTTTCCTTCACCAACTTCTATACCTCTTCCAATCAATTCCAATGTACCTACCCAATAACGTCTTTAAAAAATTGACTCTATGTAACAAGTTTTATTTGGAATTATTAAGAATCACAGAATAAGTAAAAAACACTTATGTAAACTTAAGACGAACGGAGGATTAGTCTTACCAAATTTCTTATTTTCTTTCTGGGCAGTCAATGTCAAAAACTTACATTTCTGGTTGGAAGATATGGATCAACAACCAGATTGGTTAAAGATGGAAAAGGAGGACTCTCTGCCATTTGAAATTGGTCCGATTCTCCTATCCCCTACAAAATTCAACAAAAGGATCTATAGTGAAACTCCAATAATACATAGCAGTATTCGAATTTGGAAACAAATTAAAAAAAACATTAAAATTCGATAATTTATCACTTTGCAAATAACCCTTCATTTAAGCCTTCGGTATTGGATAAAGGCTTGACACAATGGAAAAACTATGTAATTAAAAAAAATGGGACATCTTTATAGAAATGGTATGTTCCTTTCGTTTCTGGAGGTACAACAGAATTATGGATTACATTCAAATTATTTTTTTAGATATTTACAATTGAAAGATTATGTTAAATCACATACACAAGAATACAGAATTAGAGAGCCAGAGATTGTAGATGAATGTTTGAATAAACATCCGAATACAGTCAAATTAATATCATATATTTACACTATTCTTTTAGATAGTGAGAATCCGTCGACGGAATCACATAGACAAGCATGGGAAAATGAATTAGTTCAACCCATAAGGAGAGATATTTGGGATAAAAGCCAACAACCTATACATCAATGTTCGTTAAACGCCAGACATTCTTTAATACAATTTAAATATTACACAGATTGTATTATTCTAAAACAAAATTAAACAGATGTTTTCCTAATATCTCTCGTATCTGCGATAAATGTCAATACCCTGAGGCTAATTTAATCCATACCTTTGTAAATTGCATAAAAATTAAAACATTTTGGGTGGATATTTATAAAATTATTTCGGTAGTGGTTAATATTCAACTGGATCCCGATCCTAAATTAATAATATTGGGCATATCTGAACAATACCTAAAACTAACAATAAACGAAAGAAATTTCCTGGATTATAGTATAATAACTGGGAAAAAACTAATATTAAAATTTTGGAAAAACCCTGCATTACCTACAACTAAAATGTGGATTATGGAGATGTCGGAGACCTTAAATCTGGAAAAAAATAGATTTGTTTTAATCGACAAACCTGAATTATTTATTAGAATATGGTCCCCATTCATAGATTATTTGAAGGGGTAGAATGGACCAGCGCTGAGGCTCGACGGAAGCTTGAACCCAGGACTAGACGAATAGTTTTGTTTCGGTACTTACGGACCTATCGCCTAAGTTGTATTATACAATTTAAAAATAAAAATAATAAATTCAAAAAAAACCCCAAAAAAACTTATTACAAAAGGTTTTATCTCTGGAACAAACGCCTTTGCTAGCCCGAGCACACGGAATAATGTGACATTACGCAAAGCAAGATTCTCCTCCAAGACAAATGATAGTAAAAGTCCAGTATGGTCACGTTTTGGAGGAAATGATAAATACAATTGTAAAAAGTAGAAATCTTACATATGAAGAAGATTCGATCGGCATTTACCGAGACTATCCAGCAGAGGTCTCCACGAAAAAACAAAATGCGTTCAAAGAGACCAAAAGAATTTTGAGGGAAGTGAAGAATCTGAAGTAGAGTCTGAGATACCCAGCCACACTGAGAGTCGCCTACAAACAGGGAAGAACGTTTTTTTAAAAATCCAGAGGACGCATTGAGCTTTGCCCAAGGGATTAAGGAGCGAGAGGTAGACTGAATGAAATATTTAAAGATGAATTAAACGAACAATTAAACAGTACTTTCAAGATTAGTTGAAGATTGGAATAGACTATGGACTTGTTTCATCTAAACAAGATGGAGAAGGATGCGGATGGGAGACTCGCGGAGATACGGATCGAAGACTATTCCATGGATACTAATAATTAGAATACTAACACTACTAATATTAATAATTAACATATACTAACATATATAAACAAATATTAAAATTAATATACTGGTATCATTATTAATTAGAGCTAATAACTACCAATTATTGATTAATAATTAATTATAGCCGATTAACCTAGAATTAAGTAAATAGTAAATATAAATACACAAAATATAAACTTTGACTTTATTTATCCCCCCTGGTACATTTTATTTCTCTTTTATTTTTTATTTTTTCTATATTTTTTCTTTTTTTATATATTCTTACTATTATAGTTTTTAATAAGTATTAAGATATATATTAGTATATACTTGACTATGAACTTTGTACACATCACAGTTCAATACCCCGGTTTAAATATTTGTTAAGGAATAATAATTTTAGTGAATCATGGAGATGGATAAGTATGTAACATTGACTACGGAAGTCTTTAGATTGCTAGCCATGATAGTATGGCTAACACTAACTACACCAATACTAGATGTAGTTTTTTCTTTCTTTGTGCACCTTACTAATCTCTTAATCTATCCCTTTTTTAATATTATTTCTTGTTATTATTATTTTACATTTGAGTGGAATTATAAATTAATGCAAAGGAGGGATATATGTGAGAGATACTCATTCATCTATTCGAAGTTCAGGTGTAAAGTCGGGTATGTCGAACTGAACCATTCGCTCTATTATATATTCCTTTAGATAAAAGATGCAAGACTTACATACGAATATGGGGAATGGAGGAATAACGTCATGTAGCTGGAATGTTAAAGGTATTAACGAACCAATTAAGAGAGGTAAAGTATTAGCACATTTAAGAACACTTAAAGTGGATGTGGCATTCATCCAAGAGACACAATTAAAAAAAGAGGCAAAACATAGACTAAAGGCTAAATGGATTGATAAAGTCTATCATTCTTCTTTCACACACAAATCTAGAGGTGTTGCAATATTAATTCGTAAAGGCACTGCATTTAAACATACTTCAACAATAACTGATAGTGACGCTGGATATATTATTATAATAGCATAATTATATACACAAAAAATCATTTTTGTCAATGTATGTGGCCCATATTTTGATAGCCCGCTGTTTAAAAAAAATATATTTAATACCATTCCGGAATTATCACAACAGAATCTAATAATTGGAGGAGATTTAAATTGTACACTAGATCCTTATTTGGATAGATCATCAAAACAACGGAAACTTAAATCGCATTCCAGTGAGTTAATAAATGCATATATAGATACTAGTAATATTAAAGATGTTTGGAGATTGCAAAACCCAACAGGACGACAATACTCGTGTTAAAGAAGGAACTGCAGATGCTGGAGAATCGAGGGTTACACAAAAAGCTGGAGAAACTCAGCGGGTGCAGCAGCATCTAAGGAGCGAAGGAGATAGGCGACGTTTCGGGTCGAGACCCTTCTTCAGACTGGTCACGGATCAGGGAAACGAGAGATATAGACGGTGATGTGGAGAGATAAAGTACAATGAATGAATGATATGCAAAAACGTATCGATGAAAAAGGGAACAAGCCATTGTAAGCTGTTTGAGGTGTGCAAATGAGAAGCTAGTGCGACTAGGGTGGGGGAGGGAGATATAGATAGAGGGAATGCCAGGGCCCGAGGGCTGAGGGAGAGGTGGGATGGGGAGGAGACAGCAAAGGTTAACAGAATTGAGAAAATTCAATGTTCAAGCCCAAAGGATGCAGACTCCCCAAGCGGAATATGGGGTGCTGCTCCTCCAACTTGCGGTGTTGCCCACTCTGGCCGTGGAGGAGGCCCAAGACCGAGAGGTCGGAAACGGAATGGGAGGGGGAGTTGAAGTGCTGAGCCACCGGGAGGTCGGGTTGATTTTTGCGGACCGCGCGGAGGTGTTCGGCGAAACGATCGCCAAGCCTCTGCTTGCTCTCACCGATATAGATCATCTATCTCCCTCCAACACTTCACTTGGAAAGATTAAGACTTGTCCTAATGCACAGGTTAGATCAATTCAGAGGAGTATGGTCTCCATTTATTGAATACATAAAGGTTTCAGGAGGTCCGGTTCGAGGCCCTGACTGAAGCCTGAATGAAGGAATAGATGAAGAATTATATACAATAGATCACGAATATATCTCCAATGAAGAATATCTTGTTTAATACTCCACTCATTTTATTGATTTTTTTTATTTATTTCTTATTTCTTTTTTCTTTTTATTATTTCTCTTTATATCCTACTGTTATAAAATAATAAAAAAAATATAGAAGTACTAAATCAGAATGAGCGAAATTTAAAAAAAATATTAAGAATGTATGGACGAATGATATGTTTTCTTTTTTTCGCTTTTATATTATTTCTTCTTCATATGTATTTACTTCTAATAAAAACATTTTACAAACAAAGAGGTGAGAGAGACTCCAGGGAGCTTTGACATGGAGAGCGGGCGGGCAGAAGATGCCGCATAAATAAATACATGTCCTCTCCCTCCGGGGCCTGGGAACGGGGAAGATGCTGCTGCTCATTTAATCTCACACCATCACAGCCCCAGAGATTGGCATCAGTGAGGAGTGGATGAGTTCCCTGAGATCTGGAGTGGATCACTGACATTAATATTCATCTGAGGCCATTCAGACCATCTCCATCATCCTTCTAGTTTGTCTCCATCTGACAACTTTCCCCAGCTGCGAGGAAAGAATATTAACCTGAAATATTCACTCAGCTTCTACCGCCACAGATGCTGCCTGGCCTTCTGAATATCTGTGACAATGTATTCATTTTTTAGCAATGTTGCAAAATTTTGAGATTTTACAATCAAGTCTGCAATTTATCCCATCAGATAAAGCATACAAATAAACTTAATTGGGCACCTAATTATCTTTCATATCTTCAGTATTAAAAAAGTAATGGCCATTTTCATACTCGGAAATTAGCATATTGTTCCCCATTGACTTTCCATTGACTTAACTCAAAAGCTGTGATCGAGGACAGTTAAAAGCCCATAACTGTCTTAAAAATTAAGAGAACTCAATGAAATGTTCAGTTATTATAGATTGAAGCATTCTGAAATAAATATGAAACAATCTTACTTGGATGACCAGAAATTAAAGCATATAATTAGTTAGTTACCTAATTGTAGCTAATTACAAATTACTAGATATACACATCTATCCATTTCTTAAGAAATGATAAACATTTTTAAATTGCCTAAGTGTCCAAATAACATTCACACAATAATCCACAATATAACGTGATTTTTAAATCTAAGTTCATGAATTTATAGGCCAAATGGAAGGAATTTAGTGTTTAATCGCTGTATATTAATGGCCATTTAAATCAACTTGCGAGTGGGTTTTAGTGGAACACGGTGGATTGGAACATTGCGGTATGCGGTGAATTTAAACCCCAGTCGGCAGGAAAAATACAGCCGGTTCGTATATTTTTGTCCTCTTTTCGCATGATGAAAATTTGATTAAATGCTTCCTAAGAAGCAGGTTTTTGTGTAAAATTAAACTGTGCATCTTCTTTTATCGCCTACGTTATGTCCGTTCCACTGTCGGCGTTCAGGGCTTTAGAAAATGATTTTTAAACTACTCTAGTTAATAAATGATCTAGCGTAGTTTAAAAATAGATTCATATAACATATGACTGAGCGATTTCTCTTTTGTGACGAAATTGCCTGACATGGATCGACTGGACTGTCCTGGGAAAAACAGCATTTTAAACCTGCCCCCCTCTGAAAGGCGTCAAATTCACGCACACGGGGAGCGGCAGAACTGCAGCGCAGCTGAAGGTAGGTATTATAACATACCTACATGTTTACATTGGTTTTTCAATCTAGAAAAAGACTCACTATATTTTGAGGGAAGAAATATCTAATTTCTATCCTGAGGAAGTTACACTTTAATTTTTAGTTGTGGTTTTTTAAATCCTGGAATTGTCCTGTCTTGAATAAAAAGTGATGTTTTTAATTCTGTTTTTGAATGTCTGATGATTACAGATTAGTGTATCAGGTACAATGTTTGTTTTTCCAGGATGCTGACCATTTCGATGTCATTGCTGGCTATTTTCCCAATGAAGAGTTTGAAGAAATAATTCACTGGGAGAAGTGCCGTTATAAGAACGTAGAGTGGAATTATGAAGCCATGCTTGCCATTGGTTTGTACAACATTTTATATACCTTTTTTGCCCTTTTATCATCAAGTATGCTTTTTCCACAGGAAAACTAAATTAATATGTGCTTTCTGAGACCCGGTCCTTGATGTATGCTTTCTGAGACCAGGTCCTTGGTTAGATCCTTCCATTTCAAGTTCAAGTTACATTTATTGTCACATACACCAATTGGTGCAGTGAAATTTGAGCTACCATACAGCCACACAAATAAAATAAAATGTACACAACACTATACAATTTAACATGAACATCCCCCTCAGCGGAATTAATGTTTTCTACTGTGAGTATAGGCAATAAAGTTCAGTCATCTTCCTCTTGTTCACCCGTGGTTGGGTCCTTTGAGCCCTCTTGAGTTGCCGCTACGGTGGCCCGATGTTCAGGGCCTCACTGCAGGATGATCGGAGCACCGGTGTCAGAACAGAATAACACTCTCAGTGGGTTGGAGTTCCGAATCAGCCACTTCTGAATTTACAGGCTGAGCTGGGCAGAGCTCCAACACTGGCAAAGTATCCCAAGAATCTGCAATGTTAAAGTCAACGCCGCCCGCGGCTGGAAGCTCCACAGACCTCAGCTCCATGGTTTTAAATTCGGCAGGCCCAGCATTTCTGAGCTCCAATACGGGGATCCCCGGTAAGGCATCGGCCGCTCCACAAAGGTAATTCAGTGTTGCTGGAATGGAATTAAAAGCTGATTTGTTTCAACCCTAGAAAAAAATCTCACTATATTCTGAATGAAGAAATATCTCATTCTATCCTGAAGAAGTTACCCTTTCATTTTAAATTGTGATTTTTTAATCCTGGAATTGTCCTGTATTAAATAAAAATTTATATTTAAAAATCTGTTTTTGAATTAATTTCTGATGATTGCAGAATATGCGCCGAAGTATATCAGGTACAATGTTTGTTTCCTCCAGGATGCTGACAATTTCGATGACATTGCTGCCTATTTTCCACAATGAAGTGTTTGAAGAAATAATTGACTGGGAGAAGCGCCGTTATAAGAACATGAAGTGGAATTATGGAGCCATACTAGCCATTGGTTTGTACAAAATATTATATACCTTTTTTGCCCTTATCTCATGATGCATGCTGACACGAGTTGTTTTTCCTCACATGAAAACTAAATTGATATGTGCTTTCTGAGACTTGGTCCTTGGTTAGATCTTTCCATTTCAAGTTCAAGTTCCATTTATTGTCACGTACACCAATTGGTGCACTGAAATTTGAGTTACCATAAAGCCACACAAATAAAATAGAATGAACACAATGTAGAGGCAAAAATGTCATGAATAAATTGATTCTTTATACAGGCATTGTAGGTTAGACATACGTGCATGTTTAGCTCTCTAACCTAATAGTCGTTGTTGTTGCTGAAAGCTTGTTGCCTCGTGGGCTCGGTTGACCTCCTGCTGAGGTGGCAGGACACACTCATGAAGTCAGAGGAAGAGAGGGAAGGTCAGTTATTTTATACTAGGGCACATCTCTATAACATGTGACTCATTCCCGTGACTGCCGAGGATTCGTATAGGAGGAGTGGCCTAACCACTAGGTGCCGCTACAGGATCCCGCCCCTTACTGGAGGCAGGCCGTGAGGGCAGACGTCGAAAAGTGGTGCGGAAGCAAGATCGAAGACGGCTCTTGCTTTGGGGTCGGTGGGTCAAGACGGAGGGGTCCGCGGGCGCAGTCGACGCTCCAGCTGTGGGCAATCCCGAGAGGTGCCAGAAGACCATCGCAAAAGAGCAGGACAGACGAGGTGAACCAGTCATGTGAACCAACAGGGGATCTGCAATATTAAGCTAAGGCATTACAGTAAAATGGAAAAAAAACTACAGTGAACAAACTGCAAATATACATAAAGTCCAAATTGGCCGAATGCCGAAAGTTCTTTGGTTCGAATCAAGCAGGGTAGGAAACGAAACCAAAGTCCAATGTGCCATGAGAAGCTGTGCTTGTCACCCGAGGCTGTTGTAACACCAATCGACAAGGGGTGGCGCTGTAGACGTCAGTCAGGCTGCATAAATGCCACTCGACCAAAGGTGGCGTTGCTGATGGTAGTTGAGCTGCAGAGTCGCCACTCACCCAGAGATGGCGCTGTTGACGGCGGTTGGGCTGCAGAGTCACCACTGGACCAGAGGTGGCGCTGTTGTCGGCAGTCAACAGGTCGTGCGTTGCTTGAAGCCGGCCACTGCAGCCATTTTTGTAGTCGCTGTAGCAGCCATTTTTGTAGTCAATGTGGAGAAGGACATCTTCGGTAAGCCACCCCAGGTAGGCCCACTCTATCGGGTGTCTAGCCCTTGGTAGGCCCGCTCTAACGGTAGGCACGTCGGTGAGCATGTATTCGGGCATCCGCCCCAGGTAGGCCTGCCCGGAGTCTAGGCCTTGGTAGGCCCGCTCTATCGGTAGGCGCGCAAGGCTAGGAAGCAATGGCAGGCGCAGCCTCTCAGCCCCAGCGCGCAGCAGCTCATGGGGGAGCAATGGCAGCCGCGGCCTCTCAGCCTCGGTTGGCAGCTCCAGGCAGGTACTGCAGGAGGGAAAGTGAGGGCCGAGGCTGCTGCGCCGCTGGCTGCTGCGGTGGGCCTGGGACGCGGCGGGTAGCCCTGGCTGCCTGCAATCAGCTAGACCAGGCATAGGTGGGAATCAAGTGGCCCGGCCGCGTCGGCAGGGGCCAAGACAGCGTCCGGTTGCAGCGCAGAGTTGATGGCTGCATACATAATGTTAATTACCATACAGCTGGGCTGGGCTGGGCTGTCGGCTGCAGACATCAGGTCACCACCAATTTGAAATCCAAAAATATCCGTTCAGGAACGTTGGGTCACCAATGTAGAGGCACAAATGGATTCTTTATTCAGGCATTGTAGGTTAGATATACATGCAAGTTTAGCACTGTAACATAATAGTCGTTGTTGCTGAGAGGCTGTTGCCTCGTGGGCTCAGTTGATCTCCTCCTGAGGTGGCAGGACACACTCATGAAATCAGAGGAAGCAGATGAGGATGAGAGAGGGAAGGTCAGTCCTTATATACTAGGGCACACCCCTACACCACGTGATTCATTCCCATGACTACCGAGGAATCGTATAGCAAGAGTGGCCTAACCACTAGGTGCCGCTACACCAAAACTGTAGAATTTAACATGAACATTCCCCATAGCGTTTCCTATTGTGAGGGTAGGCAACAAAGTTTAGTCATCTTCCTCTTGTTCACCCGTGGTCGAGGTTCTTAAGCCCTCCACTGCTACTGCGGCCCAATGTTCCGGCCCTCTCGCCGGGATGATCGGATCACCGGTGTCGGAACAGAAGAACACTCAGCGGCTTGGAGTTCCGAATCGGCCACTTCTTACTGGGGACCACAGCTTCCGAAGTCCACAGGCCGAGCTGGGCAGAGCTCCAACACTGGCAAAGGATCCGAGGACTCCACAATGTAAAAGTCAGCGCTGCCCGCGGCTATACGCTCCGAAGACCACAGTTCCACGGTGTTAAAGTCGACAGGCCCAATATTCTGGAGCTCCAACATGGAAAACACTGGGAAGGCATCGGCCGCTCCACAAAGGTAATTCAATGCTGCGCCGCTGCTGAAGCTCCGGCAGGAAAGGCCGCTCCAATCCAGGTGGCAGGCCGCGAGAGGGGGCGAAGATGCGGCTCGGAGAAAAAACGCATTCTCTACCAGGAAGTGAATGGGAAACGGTTTCCCCTCTCAACCCCCGCCCCCCACCCCACCCCCCACATAAAATAGGACGAAAGGGCCTCCAAAAAAGAGATTTTTTGACAGATTAAAAATAAGCAAAACGTGAAAGAACGGATTGCTGCTGGCGAGGCTGACACACTCAATGGCTCCATCACTCGGTCACTCCATGGGTGTTCATTGACAATATATGAGGATATTAAACATTCCTGTTCGTTGATAACATAATTCTATTTTTCTTCTTGAAAACTCGCAGCCATGAATCCCTGGTTATCTCGGTCTCTGAAATCAATGCGCTAGAAACATAGAAAAAAGGTGCAGGAGGAGGCCATTCGGCCATTCGGGCCAGCAACGCCATTCATTGTGATCATGGCTGATCGTCCCCAATCAATAACCCGTGCCTGCCTTCTCCCCTTATCCCTTGATTCCACAAGCCCCTAGAGCTCTATCTAATTCTCTCTTAAATCCATCCAGAGACTTGGCCTCCACTGCCCTCTGTGGTAGGGAATTACACAAATTCACAACTCACTGGGTGAAAAAAAAAATTCTCACCTCAATCTTAAATGGCTTCCCTTTTATTTTAAGACTGTGGCCCCTGGTTCTGGACTCGCCCAACATTGGGAACATTTTTCCTGCATCTAGCTTGTCCAGTCCTTTTATCATTTTATATGTTGCTATATGATGCCCCATCATCCTTCTAAACTCCACTGAATACAAGCCTAGTCTTTTTAATCTTTCCTCATATGACAGTCCCGCCATCCCAGGGATCAATCTCGTGAACCTATGCTGCACTGCCTCAATCACAAGGAATGTACTCCTCAAATTAGGAAACCAAAACTGTACACAGTACTCCAGATGTGGTCTCACCAGAGCCCTATACAACTGCTGAAGAACGTCTTTACTCCTATACTGAAATCCTCTTGTTATGAAGGCCAATATTCCATTAGCTTTCTTCACTGCCTGATGTACCTGCACACCAACTTTCAGTGACTGGTGTACAAGGACACCCAGGTCTTGCTGTACCTACCCCTTACCTAACCTAACCTCGCCCCGTTGAGATAATAACCTGCCCCCTTGTTTTTGCCGCCAAAGTGGATAACCTCACATTTATCTATATTCGTAAGATTAAATGAGAACTTAGCAGTTCGAAGTTTAATCATTATTTTATGAGCAGTTACGATGAGGGATTACGTGAAGAAGGCCGTCCCCACGCATGCGCGTCAATCTTCAAAGCAGCGGTGTGAAATCACAGAAAAATAGTTGTTGAATTAAAATAGTAAGATTAGAGTTGACTAGAACATACAGAAAGATCGTTATGTTACGAGGGTAGGGAGCAGAGGGCACGTTATCCCTTATCATAATAGACAGAGAATAAAGGATGGTGGGTTTATAAAATGTGCATATTTTAATGCTAGGAGCATTGTAAGTAAGGTGGATGAACTTAGAGCCTGGATTGACACCTGGAAATATGATGTTGTGGCAATCAGTGAAACATGGTTGCAGGAGGGCTGTGATTGGAAACTAAATATTCCAGGATTTCGTTGCTTCCGGGGTGATAGAATTGGAGGGACCAGAGGTGGAGGTGTTGCATTGCTTGTCAGAGAGGATATTACAGCAGTGCTTTGGCAGGATAGATTAGAGGGTTCGTCTAGGGAGGCTATTTGGGTGGAACTGGGAAGTGGAACGGTTGTAGCAACAATTTTAGGGTGTACTATAGACGCCAAATGGGGAGCGAGAATTGGAAGAGCAAATATGGAAGGAGATAGCAAATATTAGTAGTAAGCACAAGGTAGTGATTGTGGGAGATTTCAATTTCCCAAAAAATAGACTGGGAAACACATTCTGTAAATGGGCTGGATGGTTTGGAGTTTGTAAAATGTGTGCAGGATAGTTTTTTGCAGCAGTACATAGAGGTACGACCAGAGAAGGGGCAGTGCTGGACCTCCTGTTAGGAAATGAGGCAGGACAGGTGACGGAGGTATGCGTTGGTGAGCACTTCGGGACCAGTGATCACAATACCATTAGTTTCAATATAATTATGGAGCGAGTCAGAACAGGACCTAGAGTGAGATTTTTGATTGGAGAAAGGCTAACTTTGAGGGAATGCGTGAGGATTTTAAAGGAGTGAATTGGGACACTTTGTTTCATGGGAAGGATGTAGAAGAGAAATGGAGGACATTTAAAGGGGAAATTGTAAGAGTACAGATCTTTATGTTATCAAACAGGAAATTAGAAATGCGTGCGGACAAAGGCAAAACAGTTATAATGGGTGACTTCAATTACATATAGATTGGGTTAATCAAATTGGCAGGGGTGCTGAGGAAGAGGATTTTTTGGAATGTATGCGGGATAGTTTATCTAAATCAACATGTAGAGGAACCAACGAGAGAGCAGGCTATTTTAGACTGGGTTTTGAGTAATGAGGAAGGGGTAATTAGCCGTCTTGTTGTACGTGCCCCCTTGGGCAAGAGTGACCATAATATGGTTGAGTTCTCCATTAGGATGGAGAGTGACATTGTTAATTCAGAAACATGGTTCTGAACTTAAAGAAAGGTAACTTTGAGGTTGAGACGTGAATTGGCCAAGATTGACTGGCAATTAATTCTAAAAGGGTTGACGGTGGATATACAATGGAAGACATTTAAAGACTGCATGGATGAACTACAAAAATTGTTATCCCAGTTTGGCAAAAGAATAAATCGGGGAAGGTAGTGCATCCGTGGATAACAAGGGAAATCAGGGATAGTATCAAAGCAAAGGATGATGCGTACAAAGTAGCCATAAAAAGCAGCATACCAGAGGACTGGAGAAATTCAGAGACCAGCAGAGGAGGACAAAGGCTTAATTAGGAAAGGAAAAATAGATTATGAAAGAAAACTGGCAGGGAACATAAAAACTGACTGCAAAGTTTTTATAGATATGTGATGAGAAAGAGGTTAGTTAAAACAAATGTAGGTCCTTGCAGTCAGAAACAGGTGAGTTGATCATGGGGAACAAGGATATGGCGGACCAATTGAATAACTACTTTGGTTCCGTCTTCACTAAGGAAGACATAAATAATCTGCCTGAAATAGCAGGGGGACTGTGGGTCAAAGGAGGAATTGAGTGAAATCCAGGTCAGTCGGGAAGTGGTGTTGGGTAAATTGAATAGATTAAAGGCCGATAAATCCCCAGCCAGATAGGCTGATCCCAGAGTACTTAAGGAAGTAGCTCAGGAAATAGTGGATGCATTAGTGATAATCTTTCAAACTCTTTAGATTCTGGGAGTAGTTCCTGAGGATTGGCGGGTAGCAATGTAACCCCTCTTTTTAAGAAGGGAGGGAGAGAGAAAACGGGAATTACAGAAGTTAGTCTAACATCGGTAGTGGGGAAAACTGCTAGAGTCAGTTATTAAAGATGGGATAGCAGCACATTTGGAAAGTGGTGAAATCATTGGACAAAGTCAGCATGGATTTACAAAAGGTAAATCATGTCTGACGAATCTTGTGGAATTTTTCGAGGATGTAACTAGTAGCGTGGATAAGGGAGAACCAGTGGATGTGGTATCTGGACTTCCAGAAGGCTTTCGACAAGGTCCCACATAAGAGATTAGTTTACAAACTTAAAGCATACGGTATTAGGGGTTCAGTATTGATGTGGATAGAGAACTGGTGCAAACAGGAAGCAAAGAGTAGGAGTAAACGGGTCCTTTTCACAATGGCAGGCAGTAACTAGTGGGGTACCGCAGCTCAGTGCTGGGACCCCAGCTATTTACAATATATATTAATGATCTGGATGAGGAATTGAAGGCAATATCTCCAAGTTTTGCGGATGACACTAAGCTGGGGGGCAGTGTTCGCTGTGAGGAGGATGTAGGAGACTGCAAGGTGACCTTGGATAGGCTGGGTGAGTGGGCAAATGTTTGGCAGATGCAGTATAATGTGGATAAATGTGAGGTTATCCACTTTGGTGGCAAAAACAGGAAAGCAGACTATTATTTAAATGGTGCCGATTAGGAAAAGGGGAGATGCAGCGAGACCTGGGGTGTCATGGTACACCAGTCATTGAAAGTAGGCATGCAGGTGCAGCAGGCAGTGAAAAAAGCGAATGGTATGAGCTTTCATAGCAAAAGGATTTGAGTACAGGAGCAGGGAGGTTCTACTTCAGCTGTACAGGGTCTTGGTGAGACACACCTGGAGTATTGCGTGCAGTTTTGTTCTCCAAATCTGAGGAAGGACATTATTGCCATAGAGGGAGTGCAGAGAAGGTTCACCAGACTGATTTGATGTCAGGACTGTCTTATGAAGAAAGACTGGATTGACTCGGTTTATACTCTCTGGAATTTAGGAGATTAAGAGGGATCTTATAGAAACTTACAAATTCTTAAGGGTTGGACAGGCTAGATGCAGGAAGATTGTTCCCGATGTTGGGGAAGTCCAGGAAAGGGGTCACAGCTTAAGGATAAGGGGGGAATCCTTTAAGACCGAGATGAGAAAGACTTTCTTCACACAGAGAGTGGTGAGTCTCTGGAACTCTCTGCCACAGAGGGTAGTTGAGGCCAGTTCATTGGCTATATTTAAAGAGTGAGTTGGATGTGGCCCTTGTGGCTAAGGGGATCAGAGGGTATGGAGAGAAGGCAGGTACGGGGATACTGAGTTGGATGATCAGCCATGATCATATTGAATGGCGGTGCAGGCTCGAAGGGCTGAATGGCCTACTCCTGCACCTAATTTCTATGTTTCTATGTCCCTGTTATGTTGAAAGGAAATAGTAAAAATTGGAAAGAGCATGGTTTTCAAGGGAAATTAGACACTTGTTTCGAAAAAAGAGAGATATCTACAAGAATTATAGGAGGCATGGAATAAATGAGGTGCTAGAGGAGTATAAAGAATGTAAAAATAATCTTAAGAAATAAATTAGGAAGGCTAAAAGAAGATATGAGGTTGCTTTGGCAAGAAAGGTGAAAGTAAATCCAAAGGGTTTCTACAGCTATATTAATAGCAAAAGGATAACGAGGGATAAAATTGGACCATTAGAGAACCAGAATGGACAGCTATCTGCAGAGCCAAAAGAGATGGGGGAGATATTGAACAATTTCTTTTCTTCGGTATTCACCAAGGAGAAGGATATTGAACTCTGTGCGGTAAGGGAAAAAAGTAGAGTAGCTATGGAAACTATGACATTCAAAGAGGAAGAAGTACTGACACTTTGAAAAATATAAAGGTGGATAAGTCTCCAGGTCCTGACAGGATATTCCCTAGGACATTGAGGGAAGTTAGTGTAGAAATAGCAGGAGCTATGACAGAAATATTTCAAATGTCATTAGAAACGGGAATAGTGCCGGAGGATTGGCGTACTGCGCATGTTGTTCCATTGTTTAAAAAGGGTTCAAAGAATAAACCTAGCAATTATAGACCTATTAGTTTGACGTCAGTGGTGGGCAAATTAATGGAAAGGATACTTAGAGATAATATATATAAGCATCTGGATAAACAGGGTCTGATCAGGAACAGTCAACATGGATTTGTGCCTGGAAGGTCATGTTTGACAAACCTTCTTGAATTTTTTGAAGCGGTAACTAGGGAAATTGATGAGGGTAAAGCAGTGGATGTTGTCTATATGCATTTCAGTAAGGCCTTTGACAAGGTTCCCCATGGAAGGTTGGTTCAGAAGGTTCAATCTTTGGCTGTTAATGGCGGAGTAGCAAGATGGATTCAACAGTGGCTGAATGGGAGATGTCAGAGAGTAATGGTGGATGGCTGTTTGTCAGGTTGGAAGCCGGTGACCAGTGGGGTGCCTCAGGGATCTGTGTTGGGTCCACTGTTGTTTGTCATGTACATCAATGATCTGGATGATGGGGTGGAAAATTGGATAAGTAAGTATGCAGATGATACTAAGATAGGTGGTATTGTGGATAATGAAGTAGATTCTCAAAGTCTACAGAGAGATTTGGGCCATGTGGAAAAGTGGGCTGAAAGATGGCAGATGGAGATTAATGCTGATAAGTATGAAGTGCTACATCTTGGCAGGACAAATCAAAATAGGACGTACATGGTAAATGGTAGGGAATTGAGAATGCTGTGGAACAGAGGGATCTAGGAATAACTGTGCATAGTTCCCTGAAGGTGGAATCGCATGTAGATAGGGTGGTAAAGAAAGCCTTTGGTGTGCTGGCCTTTATAAATCAGAGCATTGAATATAGGAGTAGGGAAGTAATGTTAAAATTGTACAAGGCATTGGTAAGACCAATTCTGGAGTATGGTGTACAATTTTGGTCGCCTAGTTATAGGAAGGATGTCAACAAAATAGAGAGAGTACAGAGGAGATTTAACTAGAATGTTGCCAGGGTTCCAGCAACTATGTTACAGAGAAAGGTTGAACAAGTTAGGTCTTTATTCTTTGGAGCGCTGAAGGTTAAGGGGGGACTTGATTGAGGTCTTTAAAATGATGAAAGGGATAGACAGAGTTGACGTGGATAAGCTTTTCCCATTGAGGGTAGGGAAGATTCAAACAAGAGGGCATGACATGAGAATTAGGGGACAGAAATTTAGGGGTAACGTGAGGGGGAACTTCTTTACTCAGAGGGTGGTGGCTGTGTGGAATGAGCTTCCGGCAGAGGTGGTGGAGGCAGGATCGATTTTAACATTTAAAAGTAAATTGGATAGGTATATGGACGTGAAGGGAATGGTGGGGTATGGTCTGAGTGCAGGTAGATGGGACTAGGGGAAAACAAATGGTCGGCACGGACTGGTGGGGCCGAGAGGGCCTGTCTCCGTGCTGTAATTGTTATATTATATAACTCCTCATAAAATAATGATCAAACTTCAAACTGGTAAGTTCTCATTTAATCTTACTATTTTACTTCGGAGTCAAGTGAGTGACTAAGTGAATATTTTGAAGCTCTGTGATATAATGCCGTGGAAAAACGAGTCCACACAAGCACGACTGCATCAGTTGACCATAGATAAGGGAAACATTCATAATGCAAACATACATGACATAGATTTAAAAACATGCTGATGCTGATAAATGAACACACAATAGCAGTAACCCCTCTCAACCAAGGGGAACTATAAAATTGAATCTAAATAGAGTTGGCAAATACCAATGGTCTGGCAATGGGTTAACATAAAATGTTGGATACATCGTTCATTAGACCATCCTGCAGTTGACAGAATGTGGTCCAGAGGACCGTACATAACCCTTGCTGCTGGTGTTGTAGCATCCCTGGTGGAGTGAGATTAGAAATCAGTATCTTCTCCTGTATAAGCCAAAATCTCACATAACCACCTGGAGATGGTCTGAACTAGTATCAGAGCCTCTAAGGTTCGAGATGACCCTGTCGTAATAATGTAAATGTGTGACCACATGTAACCGAAGGTGCATTGGGTATGTAAATATGAATTATGATATTGCAGGCATAACGATCATGTCCATTCGCAATTTATGTAATGACTGGACCTGTCTGCTGAGGGCAGCGCCAGGGAATAACCTACCTATGAGAGCCGAACCAAAGATAGAGATATAGCTGGAGCCCCATGGTGAATAAATGTTAACACAATGTCAATATCCCATACTTCCATGTACTTGGGTCTGGAAGAACGTGTGTTAATAATATCCTAAATACTGGACACCAGAGGGTGAAACCCGAGAGAGGGGGTCCCACTTGCTGCAGCACTATGATGAGAAGTACGTTGGGTACAGTTAATGGGAATATAACTTAATTTATTGTCAAAGACCCATAGAAAATGAACTCTAAGACGTCAGTGTCCATGCCGTATTATATGTAACATAACATTTAACAGAAAATGCTTCCCATCTCCTGAAGAGGCAAAGTACTGCTTTCTTGGTGCTATCCCAGAACTCTGCAGTGAGACACACATGGATCAGTCTGACAGCCCAAGCCGCAGGAGAGGACTTCTCAGATTCTGTAAAGCAATGAATTGATTAATCATGTAGAGGCTGGTTTCCCGAATCCCAGGCTGAACCAGCAAAGTTTTATGCTTAGTACCCCATATAAGATTCCATATCATTCCCAACATTTGCGGAAACCATATAGGCCAGTCAGACAGTGCGAAAACCCTGAACGCGGGATCTTGCTGTATTATTGCAAGCCCCGACTGATGAGGCAAAATGGAGAAACCACATGAAAGAACATTCCTCCCCCGTGTAGCGAGAATGAGCCTGCATGCAAACTTGTCGATATTGGGTGCCATCGAGCCATAGATCCTAAAATGCTTTGTCATCCAGCATCCATACTGTGGTGTCACTGATTTTGCACGATGATACACCAGCGCCAAAAAGGTTGGATACATTATGACATGATTCTTTGACTTTATTACATCCATGTGACTAACATATGACACCAGCAGAGTGTATCAACTTGGACTGAGCATACAGGTTTTGCATATTCGCACAATAACCCTTTAACCCATAGTATGCACCTAGTGTCTACAGGTAGTTGATACCAATAACTGAATAAATGGTGATTCATGCAAATCCCTTCCGCCTTCGTTACTAGAGATGGCATTCATGATTTTCCATCTTTGAGCTCCGGAATCCGTAAGTAATATAACTGAAGATTATGTGACCAAAACTACTGGAACAATGCTGAATATAGTTCGACCACTATTGTGACTTTGGTAGCTTCAGCTGATAATAGCATGGGTCTGTTAACAATGACCTATATGGCACTAGAGAGGTTACTACCTGCGCGTTGAAAGTTCTAATAATGCAATGGTAAAGCCAATTACACTTGATAAATAGAAGACTGCTTGATAACAAGGTTGTTACAGGATTCAATTGAATCCAATCTGTTGCCCCAGGGCGGAATCACAGGTAATTAATAGTCAAAGGTAAATCCGATAAACAATAACTTCCAGTTGGTATCAACTTAAATTTGATTGGATGGCTGAAAACAAATATCCTCCAGATCAAATTCAAATATCCCCTGTGAATGGGACCTAAATAGTATGCATCTATGAGATCGATGCATGCTATAAAGATCCTAAGGAAGCTAGTAGTTAGACAGTAGAGAAATTTCATATACTTAAAAGCTATGTTGCACATGGGACTAAATGAAATATGAACCGACATCCTCCATCTTTCACAAGGAACAGGCCATGCCTACCGTAATTCCGTGCCTGCCTTGAATGCAACTCTGGCCATACTACTGGCCTGCCTTAAAACTGCTCCGGCCGTAATTCTGAGCCTGCTTTGAAAAACATCTCTGGCCATATTACCGAGCTTGTTGCGGAAGGCAATGCTGGCCGTAATCCTAAAGCCTGCCTCGAAAGACAACTCTGGCCCCAATTCCAAGCCATGCTTGGTACACCTTTTATATTGTGTAGAATCATAGAATCATAGAAAATAGGTGCAGAGGTAGGCCATATGGCCCTTCGAGCCTGCACCGCATTTCAATGTGATCATGGCTGATCATCCAACTCAGTATCCTGTACCTGCCTTCTCTCCATACCCCCTGATCCCTTTAGCCACAAGGGCCACATCTAACTCCCTCTTAAATATAGCCAATGAACTGGCCTCAACTACCTTCTGCGGCAGAGAATTCCAGAGACTCACCACTGTGTGAAAAACGATCTTCTCGGTCCTAAAAGACTTCCCCCTTATCCTTAAACTGTGACCCCTTGTTCTGTAGTTCCCCAACATCGGAAACAATCTTCCTGCATCTAGCCTGTCCAACCACTTAAGAATTTTCTAAGTCTCCATAAGATCCCCCCTCAATCTCCTAAATTCCAGCGAGTACAAGCCAAGTCTTCCAGTCTATCTTCATATGGAAGTCCTGCCATCCCCGGAATCAGTCTGGTGAACCTTCTCTGTACTCCCTCTATGGCAAGAATGTATTTCCTCAGATTAGGACACCAAAACTGTACACAATACTCCAGGAGTGGCCTCACTAAGACCCTATACAACCACAGTAGAACCTCCCTGCTCTAGTACTCACATACTTTTGCTATGTATTCCAACATACCGTTTGCTTTCTTCACAGCCTGCTGCACCTGCATGCCTACTTTTAATGACTGGTGTACCATGATAACCATATAACCATATAATAACCATATAACAATTACAGCACGGAGACAGGCCCTCTCGGCCCTTCCAGTCCGTGCCGACCATTTGTTTTCCCTAGTCCCATCTACCTGCACTCAGACCATACCCCTCCATTCCCTTCACGTCCATATACCTATCCAATGTCCATGATACCCAGGTCTCGTTGCATCTCCCCTTTTCCTAATCGGCCACCGTTCAGATAATAGTCTACCCTCCTGTTTTTGCCGCCAAAGTGGATCTCACATTTATCCACATTATACTGCATCTGCCATGCATTTGCCCACTCACCCAGTGTATCCAAGTCACCTTGGAGCATCCTAGCATCCTCCTCACAGCTATCACTGCCCCCCCCCTCCAACTTCGTGTCCTCCGCAAATTTGGAGATGTTGCATTCAATTCCCTCATCCAGATCATTAATATATATGGTAAATAGCTGCGGTCCCAGCACTGAGCCTTGCGGTGCCCCACTACTCACTGCCTGCCATTCTGAAAATGACCCGTTCACTCCTACTCTTTGCTTCCTGTCTGCCAGTCAATTCTCTATCCACATCCACACTGAACCCCCAATACCGTGTGCTTTAAGTTTGAATGCTAATCACTTAAGTGGGACCTTGTCGAAAGCCTTCTGAAACTCCAGATATAACACACCCACAGGTTCTCCCTTATCCACTGTACTAGTTACATCCTCGAAAAATTCTATAAGATTCGTCAGACATGATTTACCTTTCATAAATCCATGCTGACTTTGTCCAATGATTTCACCACTTTCCAAGTGTAATAATTGCCCATCACATGTTATCATTTTCCTTTGTACAAAACAAGTGTAAAAATGCCTTTCCTGGGGGAACCATAACAGTCTGTGAGTTGCTGACCCCATAGTTAGTGACTAGGTCTCGAGACCAGCTTACTGCCTTTTCCCCCCTTATTTGCAGAGACCCTAGCGGTCTGGGAGCTGCTGACCCCATTGTCAGCAACTGGGGTCGCGAGACCGGCTTACTGCCAGTCTAACCCCTATCCAGGGATCCCTAAGCGGTCTGGGAGCTGCGGACCCCATTGACAGAGAGTGGGGTAGCGAGACCGGCTTACTGCCAGTCTAACCACTTTTTCTGGAAATACCTATGCGGTCTGGGGCTGTTGACCCCATTGACAGCGACTGGAGTAGCGTGACCAGCTTACTGCCAGTCCGACCGCTTTCTCTAGGAAGCCCTAAGCAGTCTGGGACGGTTGACACCATAGACCACAATAGGGGTAGCGAGACCGGCGTACTGCCAGTCTAACCGCTTTATCTCAGAAGACCTAAGCGGTCTGGGGTTGCTGACCCCATTGTCCGACACTGGGGTAGCTAGACCAGCTTGCTGCCAGTCTCTCCCCTGGGTGTCGCTGACCTGCTTGTCAGCGACGTTGGAGCAAACCCGACGGCCTCCGGCTACCCACGATTCCGCGGTCCGGACCGGGATTTCCCCACGGTCCATAACCGGTTTCACACGGCCCGCCCAACTTCGCCCCGAATCCAGCAGGCAAACTCTGTCCTGCAAAACCAAAAACATCTCAAAACCAAAAACATCTCTAGAAATAACACTCCGATGTGAAATATACTTACACTTCCAAGTGTTAATCAATTGGTAAACTTGCCGAAAACTTCTGAAAAGGACCCTTTCACTCCTAATCTTTGCTTCCTGTCTGTCAACCAATTTTTATCCATGTCAGCACCCTACCCACAATACCATGTGCTCTAATTGTAGTCACCAGTCTCCCTAACGGGACCATATCAAAGGCTTTCTGAAAGACTAGATACACTACATCCACTGGCACCCCTTCATCCATTTTACTTGTCACATCCTCAAAACATTCTAGAAAATTAGTCAAGCATGATTTCCCTTTCATAAATCCATGTTGACTTGGACTAATCATTTTACTGCAATCCAAATGCCTCATGATTACCCCTTTAATAATTGACTCCAACATCTTTCCCACCACCGGTCAGGCTAACTGGTGTGTAACTCTCCGTTTTCTCTCGCGCTCCTTGTATTGAAATGCACTGTTAATTATCTCCATGATACACTGGCGTTGTTGTGGTAAGACTTCTATTACAACATATCCAAAACCTGTGGCCTCTACACCATAAAGGTTGCGTGCAATGGAAGAACAATATACTCCACGTTCTGCTCCATGTCATACAAGGGGCAATATGGAGAGAACACTAACTGCCAGCTCTGCCTGCATATTTTAGATCAATAAACACATGTCTGGAAGATAATGTTTAGAATTAAATGTTGCTGTATCTGCTCCTGCCCTCATTTTTATGTGCACACATGCTGGTCATTGGAAAATTGGAAATGTCCTAAGACATAAACTCCTGCCTGATATATTAATGCCTTGCAAAGTCAAAATGTGTCAATCTATAAGATTTGTATTGCCACTTTTGATGAAATGAGCACACGCAGCAGACTTGTGATTAGTCCAAGGTTCAAAGGTTCATTTATTGTCACATACACCAGTTGGTGTAGTGAATTCAAGTTGTCATTGCAGCACGCGAATAAGAATACAACCCAGCATTAAAGAAGAATTTAACATAAAACATAAAACATCCCCCCACAATGGTTCCCACTGAGAGGGAAGGCACAACGTCCACTTGTCCACCCCTTGTCCACCCATAGTCAGGCCTATTAAGGCCTCCTCAGTCGCCGCTATGGGGCCAGATGTTTCATGCGCTTCTCGCCGGGTGATGGTGCTCCGGCATCGGGAGAACCCTCTCAGTGGCTTGGGATGCCTGGAACAGCCGCTTCCTTACCGGAGACCGCGGCTTTGGAAGCTAACAGGCCGCGCTGGAAGGAAATCCCAGGCTCCCGCTGTTAAAGTCAGCGCCGCCGCCCGCGGCTGGCCGCTCCACAGACGCGCAGCATCGCAATGTTTCATTGGCGGACTCAGCATTCTGGAGCTTCAGTGCGGCGACGCGGGCAAGTCCTCGCCCGCTCCGTGATAGCGTTCCAGCACTGCGCCGCCGGTGAAGCCGAGGTTCTGGCCGGTCCCGTCAGGAAACGCCACTCCAGACCCCAATGGTAGGCCGCGAGGACGGGTCGAGATGCTGCTCAGAGGAAAGCTTGCCTCTCTGACCAGGTAGGGACTGAGAAATACAGTTTCCCCCTTCTCCACCCCCACACATAAAAATAATACACCTCCAAACAACACTTTTTAGCATACTAAAAATTAAAAAAAGTGAAAGAACGGACAGCTGCAGGCAGGGCAGCCATACCCAACTGGACGGCGTTCCCTAGGGTGGATTGGTCCCAGATTATTGACAGCAGGATATGTACAGTTTTGCTTCTAATTACTATTTCCTCCTGGTGAGGTTCCTTACCAACATTCAAAAATTCCAACCAACACCAAACCTTGATGTCATTCAGAAGTTGGTGACCATGGATAGCACAAACCCATAGACATTGTGGCCCAGTTACACTTTTTAATGTTGCAACTAGTCACAGTCCTGAAATCAGAAATTGGACACAGGTCAATGTTCCCATTGATGAAGAGGAGGATAGCCCTGGTTTTTCATTATTCAATCCATGGCACAAAGTGTCACTGTCAGTACAGGCAGCAAGAATGGGCCATTATTATCTAAATGGTGTCAAGTTGGGGAAAGGGGAAGTACAATGGGATCTGGGGAGTCCTTGTTCATCATTCAATGAGAGTAAGCATGCAGGTATAGCAGGCAGTGAAGAAAGCGCATGGTGTGTTGGCCTTCGTAACATGAGAAGCAAAGAGGTCCTTCTGCTCTTGTACAGGGCCCGAGTGAGACCACACCTGGAGCATTGTGTGCAGTTTAGGTCTTCAAATTGGAGGAAGGACATTCTTGCTATTGAGAGAATGCAACCTAGGTTCACAAGGTTAATTCCCGGGATGGTGGAAATGTCGTATGCTGAGAGAATGGAGCGGCTGGGCTTGTGTATACTGGAATTTAGAAGGATGAGATGGGATCTTATTGAAACATAAAATTATTAACGGTTTAGGCACGTTATAGGTAGGAAGCATGTTACCGATGTCGGGGGAGTCCAGAACCAGGGACCACAGTTTAAGAATAAGGGGTAAGCCATTTAGAACAGAGATGAGGAAACACTTTCACACAGAGAATTGTGAGTCTGTGGAATCCTCTGCCTCAGAGGGCGGTGGAAGCCGCTTCTCTGGAAACTTTCAAGAAAGAGCTAGATAGTGCTCTTGAAGACAGCGGAATCAGGGGAAATGCGGAGAAGGCAGGAACGGGGAACTGATTGTGGATGATCAGCCATGATCATATTGAATGGCGGTGCAGGCTTGAAGGGCCGCATGGCTACTCGTGCACCTATTGCCTATTACATTAAACCTGGAGGAATGGAAAGATGGATTCGGATCTATTTCACTTACCACAGAGATGAGTTAAACTGAAAGATTGGTCATTGCAATTTCTGACCTGGAAATATACACATACTCATCCATCATATTCTTCATGCTGGATGATTTTTCTTTAAATCTGAAAAATAATTTTAAGGATGTTTGCTGCCGTCGTCAAGTAGACATGATCAATTGAATAATAGCATGAATACTCTGAAGGAAATAGTTATAATGAACACATTGCAAAGTGATTTATCCACAGATAGTTTGCGGGTAAGTTTAATGAAGTTGGCCATACAGAAGATGAGCATGTTTTATTTTTCACATGATTGAATGTACCAAAGCCAGAATTCAAGACAAATTGGAGCTTGGGAAGGCATCAAACCCAAGTATGCAAATCTAGCGATTCAGATGAGAATTTGAACAACTCAACATAGTTGATTTGAATCAATTTTGCCGTTTGCCTATGGAATCTGCTGTAAGAGAGATGTTATACTTATCTCTGGAGTGGTGAGATACTTATTAAATTTAATACATTTTTCCCCAATGTGTTATTTATGAAGTGCAAATTTACTTTTCCTAATTTTCACATTTGTGATATGCTGCTTCCATTTTTCTCAAATACATTAGATATATCCAGAATTGCCAAACTATCGAGATACAGTCTGTATTTTTCCAAAGCACCACTGATGTGGCACTTTTCTTCCCTAAGGAGTCAGAATCTTTAGGTCTCCTTTTTTTCCCTGAGGAGTCAGAATCTCCTTTAGGTCTCCTTTTTTTCCCTAAGGAGTCAGAATCTTTAGGTCTCCTTTTAAGAATGAAAATGGCAAGAATGCCGAAAGAAAGCCTGTAAGAACAGAAATTATTCCCAGGATGAAGACCATGTGAAGACGCTTTTATGAATTAACAGAGTGGCTCATTAGCATTTAATTTTCTACCAGATCGAAATGACTGCTTTTTAGAAAAATCTTCATCACTGCTGTTGGAGTCAGGAGCTAATGTTGCCCATTCACGCCCATGTTGGTTCTGCATGCAGCCTATCACCGCTGGCGACTCGCCAGCAGCCTCACGAAAAGGTCCAGCCACAAGAGCTCAATAACGAGGTCAGAGGCAGTAATTGGCCTTCTGTACACACTGGTTATGATTGTTGAGAATGTATGTAAAAGGGACTTCTGGAATAAACGTGACACATGGTTTCTGGCTCAGCTAAGTATCGGTTGTTCTTTGCTTTCTGTCCTGGGATTCAATGAATCCAAGTCAAGTCAAAGTCAAAAAAGTTTATTGTCACGTGTCCCTGACAGGACAATGAAATGCTTTCTTTGCATAGCACAACACAACATAGTAGGCGTTGACTACAATTATATACGTAAATACACACATTAATTAATAATTTAATAAAGTGCACATAACAGATGGAGGGGTATTAATGTTTATAGTTTTGTGGGGAAGAAGCTACTCCTGAACCTGGTCGTTGCAGTTCTCAGGTTCCTGTACCTTCTACCCGAAGGTAGCAGGGAGATGAGTGTGTGGCCAGGGTGGTGTAGGTCCTTGATGATGCTGCCAGCCTTTTTGAGGCAGTGACTGTGGTTAGATCCCCTCGATGGAAGGAAGGTCAGAGCCGATGATGGACTGGGCAGTATTTGCTACTTTTGTAGTCTCTTCCTCTCCAGGGCACAAAAATTGCCGAACCAAGCCATGATGCAACCGGTCAGCAAGCTCTCTACTGTGCACCTGTAGAAGTTAGAGAGGGTCCTCCCTAACAGACCGACTCTCCGTAATCTTCTCAGAAAGCAGAGGCGCTGATGAGCTTTCTTAATAATTGCATCTGTTCTCGCACCAGGAAAGATCTTCACAGATGTGCACGCCCAGGAATTTGAAGCTCTTGACCCTTTCAACCATCGACCCGTTGATATAAACAGGACTGTGGGTCCACATCCTACTCTGGATGCATTTGAGGGCCAGGTTATTGTGCCGGCAACCTATGGACAGTCGCTCGATCTCTCTTCTGTACTCCGACTCATCCCCATCAGTGATACATCCCACAACAGTGGTGTTGTCAGCGAACTTGATGATGGAGTTCGCACTATGACCGGCTACACAGTCATGAGTATAGAGTCAGTACAGCAGGGTGCTGAGCACGCAGCCTTGACATGCTCCCGTGCTGATTGTTATCGAGTCTGACACATTTGCACGAATACGAACAGACTGTGGTCTGTGAATGAGGAAGTCGAGGGTCCAATTGCAGAGGGATGCGCAGAGACCCAGTTCTGCGCGTTTGGTAACCAGCTTGGAGGCGATGATTGTGTTAAATGCCGAGCTGTAGTCAATGAATAACAGCCTGACATATGAGTTTTTGTTGTCCAAGTGGTCCAGAGCGGAGTGGAGGGCCAGTGAGATCGCGTCCAGCATTGATCTGTTGAGGCGGTAAGCGAACTGCAGTGGGTCCAGGTTTTTGTCAAGGTAGGAGTTGATTTGCGCCATGATCAATCTCTCATAGAAACATAGAAATTAGGTGCAGGAGTAGGCCATTCAGCCCTTCGAGCCTGCACCGCCATTCAATATGATCATGGCTGATCATCCAACTCAGTATCCCGTACCTGCCTTCTCTCCATACCCTCTGATCCCCTTAGCCACAAGGGCCACATCCAACTCACTCTTAAATATAGCCAATGAACTGGCCTCAACTACCCACTGAGGCAGAGAGTTCCAGAGACTCACCACTCTCTGTGTGAAAAAAGTCTTTCTCATCTCGGTCTTAAAGGATTTCCCCCTTATCCTTAAGCTGTGACCCCTTGTCCTGGACTTCCCCAACATCGGGAACAATCTTCCTGCATCTAGCCTGTCCAACCCCTTAAGAATTTTGTAAGTTTCTATAAGATCCCCTCTTAATCTCCTAAATTCCAGAGAGTATAAACCGAGTCTATCCAGTCTTTCTTCATAAGACAGTCCTGACATCCCAGGAATCACTCTGGTGAACCTTCTCTGCACTCCCTCTATGGCAATAATGTCCTTCCTCAGATTTGGAGACCAAAACTGCACGCAATACTCCAGGTGTGGTCTCACCAAGACCCTGTACAACTGAAGTAGAACCTCCCTGCTCCTGTACTCAAATCCTTTTGCTATGAAAGCTAACATACCATTCGCTTTTTTCACTGCCTGCTGCACCTGCATGCCTACTTTCAATGACTGGTGTACCATGACACCCAGGTCTCGCTGCATCTCCCCTTTTCCTAATCGGCCACCATTTAAATAATAGTCTGCTTTCCTGTTTTTGCCACCAAAGTGGATAACCTCACATTTATCCACATTATACTGCATCTGCCAAACATTTGCCCACTCACCCAGCCTATCCAAGTCACCTTGCAGTCTCCTAGCATCCTCCTCACAGCGAACACTGCCCCCCAGCTTAGTGTCATCCGCAAACTTGGAGATATTGCCTTCAATTCCCTCATCCAGATCATTAATATATATTGTAAATAGCTGGGGTCCCAGCACTGAGCCCTGCGGTACCCCTGCGTTACTGCCTGCCATTGTGAAAAGGACCCGTTTACTCCTACTCTTTGCTTCCTGTTTGCCAGCCAGTTCTCTATTCACATCAATACTGAACCCCTAATACCGTATGCTTTAAGTTTGTATACTAATCTCTTATGTGGGACCTTGTCGAAAGCCTTCTGGAAGTCCAGATATACCACATCCACTGGTTCTCCCTTATCCACGCTCCTAGTTACATCCTCGAAAAATTCCACAAGATTCGTCAGACATGATTTACCTTTTGTAAATCCATGCTGACTTTGTCCAATGATTTCACCACTTTCCAAATGTGCTGCTATCCCATCTTTAATAACTGACTCTAGCAGTTTCCCCACTACCGATGTTAGACTAACTGGTCTGTAATTCCCCGTTTTCTCTCTCCCTCCCTTCTTAAAAAGAGGGGTTACATTTGCTACCCGCCAATCCTCAGGAACTACTCCAGAATCTAAAGAGTTTTGAAAGATTATCACTAATGCATCCACTATTTCCTGAGCTACTTCCTTAAGTACTCTGGGATGCAGCCTATCTGGCCCTGGGGATTTATCGGCCTTTAATCTATTCAATTTACCCAACACCACTTCCCGACTGACCTGGATTTCACTCAATTCCTCCTTTGACCCACAGTCCCCTGCTATTTCAGGCAGATTATTTATGTCTTCCTTAGTGAAGACGGAACCAAAGTAGTTATTCAATTGGTCCGCCATATCCTTGTTCCCCATGATCAACTTACCTGTTTCTGACTGCAAGGGACCTACATTTGTTTTAACTAACCTCTTTCTCTTCACATATCTATAAAAACTTTTGCAGTCAGTTCTTATGTTCCCTGCCAGTTTTCTTTCATAATCTATTTTTCCTTTCCTAATTAAGCCCTTTGTCCTCCTCTGCTGGTCTCTGAATTTCTCCCAGTCCTCTGGTATGCTGCTTTTTCTGGCTACTTTGTACGCATCATCCTTTGCTTTGATACTATCCCTGATTTCCCTTGTTATCCACGGATGCACTACCTTCCCCGATTTATTCTTTTGCCAAACTGGGATGAACAATTTTTGTAGTTCATCCATGCAGTCTTTAAATGTGTTCCATTGTATATCCACCGTCAACCCTTTTAGAATTAATTGCCAGTCAATCTTGGCCAATTCACGTCTCATACCCTCAAAGTTACCTTTCTTTAAGTTCAGAACCATTGCTTCTGAATTAACAATGTCACTCTCCATCCTAATGAAGAACTCAACCATATTATGGTCACTCTTGCCCAAGGGGGCACGTACAACAAGATGGCTAATTGCCCGTTCCTCATTACTCAAAACCCAGTCTAAAATAGCCTGCTCTCGCGTTGGTTCCTCTACATGTTGATTTAGATAACTATCCCGCATACATTCCAAAAAATCCTCTTCCTCAGCACCCCTGCCAATTTGATTAACCCAATCTATATGTAGATTGAAGTCACCCATTATAACTGTTTTGCCTTTGTCGCACACATTTCTAATTTCCTGTTTGATACCATCCCCAACTTCTCTGCTACTGTTAGGTGGCCTGTACACAACACCCACCAGCGTTTTCTGCCCCTTAGTGTTTTGTAGCTCTACCCATACCGATTCCACATCCTCCAAGCTAATGTGCCTTCCTTTCCATTGCTTTAATCTCCTCTCTAACGAGCAACGCTACCCCACCTCCTTTTCCTTTCTCTCTATCCTTCCTGAATATTGAATATCCCTGGATGTTCAGCTCCCAGCCTACGTCACCCTGGAGCCATGTCTCCGTGATCCCAACTATATCATAATCATTAATATCTATCTGCACGTTCAACTCGTCCTCCTTATTACGAATACTCCTTGCATTGAGACACAACGCCTTCAGGCTTGTCTTTACAACGCATTTACCCCTTATACAATTTTGCTGAAAAGTGGCCCTTTTTGATTTTTGCCCTGGTTTTGTCTGCCTGCCACTTTTACCTTTCACCTTGCTACCTAATGCTTCTACCCTCATTTTACACCCTCCTGCCTCTCTGCTCTTGTACCCATCCCCCTGCCACATTAGTTTAAATCCTCCCCGACAGCACTAGCAAACACTCCCCCAAGAACATTGGTTCCATTCCATTCCAGGTGCAAACCGTCCTGTTTGTACCGGTCCCACCTCCCCCAGAACTGGTCCCAGTGCCCTAAAAATTTGAATCCCTCCCCCTTGCACCACTTTTCAAGCCACGTATTCATTTGCATTATCCTCCTATTTCTACTCTAACTGGCCCGTGGTACTGGTAGTAATCCGGAGATTACTACCTTTGAGGTCCTACTTTTAAGTTTATCTCCTAGCTCCCTAAATTCACCTTGTAGGACCTCATCCCTTTTTTTACCTATATCGTTGGTGCCAACATGCACCACGACAACTGGCTGTTCACCCTCCCCCTCCAGAATGTTCTGCAGCCGTTCAGTGACATCCCTGACCTTTGCACCAGGGAGGCAACATACCATCCTGGAGTCTCGTTTGCGGCCGCAGAAACGCCTATCTATTCCCCTGACAATTGAATCCCCTATTACTATTGCCCTTCCCCTCTTTTTCCCCCCCCTCATGTGCTGCAGAGCCACCCATGGTGCCATGAACCTGGCTGCTGCTGCATTCCCCTGATGAGCCATCTTCCTCAACAGTATCCAAAATGGTATACCTGTTTAGGAGGGAGATGACCGCAGGGGACTCCTGCACTACCTGCCTACTGCTTTGCTGGCTATTGGCCACCCGTTCCCTTCTTGTCCTCCTACCTTTTGCCTGCGGTGTGACCAACTCACTGTACGTGCTATCCACGACTTTCTCCGCATCGTGGATGCTCCAGTATGAATCCAGCCGCAGTTCCAATCGTTCAATGCGGTCTGCCAGGAGCTGCAGCTGGACACACTTCCTGCAAACGTAGTCACCAGGGACACCGACCATCTCCCTGATCTCCCACATGTTGCAGGCTGAACAAACCACGGGGCCAATCTCTACTGCCATACCTTACTCCCAAATTACTCTGTATTAAATATTAAAAAAAAAAAAAAAAAACACAAAAACTTATCCTTTAAACTTTACTACTAAATACTGAATCCCTAACTCCCAGAATCCCTAACTCCCAGAAGGCAGAAATGTAAAAATAGTAAACCCGGGGTTGCACCTAATCAGCTGCTTCCTCGGGTCCTCTTCCACCAATCAGCGGCTTCCTAAAAAAAAACCACTTCTCCAAATGGAATGTTATGGATTTTGGTAAGCCTCTGGAAAAAACAAGCCCCGCGCTAGATTTTTAACCTTACCGGTCGGGTGTCGCTCCTCCCCCTCCTTCACTTCCAACGGCTCCTGTGGGCCTCTGGAAAAAAACAAGCCCCGCGCTAGATTTTTAACCTTACCGGTCGGATGTCGCTCCTCCCCCTCCTTCACTTCCAACGGCTCATGTGGGCCTCTGGAAAAAACAAGCCCCGCGCTAGATTTTTAACCTTACCGGTCGGGTGTCGCTCCCCCCCCCTCTTTCATTTCCAACGCCTCCTGTGGGCCTCTGGAAAAAACAAGCCCCGCGCTCGAAGCACTACATCACCACAGGCGTTAGTGCCACAGATCGATAGTCATTGAGGCACGTCACCTTGCTCTTCTTGGGCACCGGCATTATTGATGTCCTTTTGAGGTAGGTGGGAACCTCAGACCTCAGAAGTGACAGGTTGAAAATGTCCGTAAAAACTTCAGCCAGTTGGCCCGCACAGGTTTTTAGAACACGACGAGGTATGCCATCAGGTCCAGACGCTTTTCGAGGATTCACCCCTCTGAAGGATTTCCTGACGTCGGCCTCTGTGACTGAGACTGAAATACCATCACAGCGAATGGGGGCTCGTGAAGGCACATCGGTGTTCTCCCTATCAAACCGTGCGTAAAATGCATTGAGCTCATCAGGGAGTTATGTATCGCAGACATCCGAGCAGCCTCCTGGTTTCGCCTTGAAGGAGGTGATTGCATTCAATCCCCGCCACAGCTGCCGAACATCTGTCCCATCGTCCAGTTTGGAGCAGAACTCCCTTTTGGCCTTTTTGATGGCCTTACCAAGGTCGTATCTGGACTTCGTGTAGACCACTGTATCATCAGACATGAATGCCCGGTGGCTGGTCTTCAGAAGAGTGCGAATCTCACAGTTAATCCAAGGTTTCTGATTGGGAAACACTCGGAAGGTTTTTGTAGGGATGCTGTCCTCCACACATTTCTTAATGAAGTCTGTAGGCGTATGCATTCAAGTCCGTTGCCGAGTCCTTGAATATTGCCCAGTCTACAGACTCCTCTGCCCCCCCCCCCCCCCCGACCAGCTCTGTACTGCCCTCACCTCACCTACTGTCCTCAGCTTTTTAATAGCTGCCTGTAGGCAGGGAAAAGCAGCACCGCGGTATGGTCAGATTTACCGAAGTGAGGGCGAGGGATAGAGCAGTAGGCATTCTTGATGGGGATGTAGCAGTGGTCGAGGGTGTTTGGTCCTCTGGTGCAGCAGGAGACATGTTGGTGGAAGTTGGGGAGTGATTTCTTGAGGCTTGCCTTGTTGAAGTCCCCAGCAATGGTGGTAAATGCCTCGGGGTAAGACGTCTGGTGTTTGTTGACCACGGCGTGCAGCTCCTCCAGTGCCAGACGAACGTCTGCCTGGGGTGGGATGTAGACCGCGGTCAGGATGATGGAGGTGAATTCCCTCGGAAGGTAAAAGGGCCGGCACTTCACCGCCAGATGTTGGAGATGTGGAGAGCAGGAGTTGGACAGGACTGCCACGTCTGAGCACCAAGCAGAATCCTACACTAACATTCACATATATATTTTTATTGTTGAGAGAGTGTCAATTTTTCCCACATTTTCCTACATTTGCTGACAATATCAAACTTCCTTTTAGAGTACAGTATGAAAGGTGAGAGATCACTGAAATATTGCACACTGGGCAGTGACTGCTTTTATTAGTAATTTAGTTGAGTATCCCAGTTAATAATACGATGGAAGAAATGATCATAATCATACTTTATTAGCCAAGTATGTTTGCAACGCACAAGGAATTTCATTTGCCATACAGTCATAGCATTAAAACGCAACAGAACACAGAAATTACATTTTAACATTAACACCCATCACAGTGACACCTCCACATTCCTCACTGTTATGGAAGGCGAACAAATGTTCAATCTCTTCCCTTCTTTGTTCTCCCGCCTTCGGGGGCCACGACCCTTCTGTTATTGGGCAATCTTGGCTCCCGGAGCCAGTGGACGGGCCCTCCGCATCGGGGCGATCAAGCTCCTGCATTGGGGGGGAATCTCAGCTGACCCCGGGTCAGGGCTGGTCGAAACCTTCTGCGACTGGACTTTCCCGACATCGGTCTCTGCCCAAGACTGTGAGCTCCTCGATGGTGAAATCTGCATGCTGCATTTGGATCGTCGATCCCAGGCAAGGGATCGGCTCCGATGGCAAGTGCTTCGCCCCGTGGTGTTAGGCCGCAGAGCAAATGGAGATATGATCCGGAAAACATTCACATCTCCGACAAGGTAGGAGATTGAAAAAATATTTCACCCCATCTCCTTCCCCACCCCCACCTAAAACAAACCAGGGAACATTAACACATACCTTTAAAACTCACTAAAAATAACGAAACAAATTAAAAGATAGACAGGCTGTTGGTGAGGCTAAAATCATACGCCGCCCCTGGTGGAAATAATCAAGAAGTGGAAACAATTCTTTGTGTCCTTATGATTCACAGTTTGCACCACATTGTCTCATTACCGGCCATAAAAGATTTGGGAGGAGCCACTGAGGAGGTGAAGTAAGACACAGTGTTGGTTAAAAGAATCTAACGAGCAACAGGTATTTCGGTTTGTAAAAGTGAAACTCAAAATGAGTGACTCCTGTACATTACAGTAAATAATTGAGATGAGATAATGACCTTCTGACTACCACCACGTCAATTAAGTTCAATTCATAGAATATGTTCCATATTATGTAACTAACTTCCATATTTTACAGTTGAACCACTTATCTGACTTGAAACATGTAATTAGATTATTTTTGGCTTTCTTTCTAAGAAATAAGGAGAGGATAATTCACACGGAAGAATTCCCGACAATTACCTTTGCATGTGCAAAGTAACAAATCTATTTCTTCAGAGCAACCATATTTCATTGGGAGCATTGTAGTGATGGCACGGTGCATTGCTAGCCAAGGCAATGGTGAAACAATCCAATTCAAGAGCACAGAATTGATTTAGCTCATTATCTATTTTTTCTTTTAACATTAATCAATAACAACAACACCCTGATTTGTTCTTATTTTGTATTTTCCGTTTTAGTGTGTGTAGCCTGTGAGACATTTTTCATTGAAGAATGCCCTGTGCATGACCCACCAGTCGTTATGAAGGACATTGTCGTTAATTCCAAACACTCAGAGCAATCCTGTGAACCTACGCTGCACTGCCTCAATCACAAGTATGTCCTTCCTCAAATTAGGAGACCAAAACTGTGCACAATACTCCAGATGTGGTCTCACCAGAGCACTCTACAACTACAGAACCTCTTTACTCCTATACTGAAATCTTTTTGTTATGAAGGCCAACGTTCCATTAGCTGTCTTCACTGCCTGCTGTACCTGCAAGCCAACCTTCGGTGACTGGTGTACAAGGATGCCCAGGTCTCGCTGCACCTACCCCTTACCTAACCTAACTCCATTGATGTAATAATCTGCCCCCTTGTTTTTGCCACCAAAGTGGATAACCTCACATTTATCTATATTATACTGCATCTGCCACGCAGCTGCCCAATCACTCAACTTGTCCAGGTCACTCTGCAACCTCCTAACATCCTCTTCACAGTTCACACTGTGCGTCCCAGCTTTGTGTCATCCGCACACTTGCTAGTGTTGCTCCTAATTCCCTCTTCCAAATCATTAATATATATGGTAAACAGTTGTGGCCCCAACACGAGCCTTGCGGCACTCCACTCGCCACTGCCTGCCATTCTGAAAAGGACCCGTTCACTCCTACTCTTTGCTTGCGCTCTTCCAACCAATTTTCTATCCATGTCAACACCCTACCCCCAATGCCATGTGCTCTAATTTTAGTCACCAGATACCATGTGCTCTAATTTTGAGTCACCAGTGCTCTAATTTTAGTCACCAAATCGGGAACATGTTTCCTGCCTCTAACGTGTCCAAACCCTAAACAATCTCATATGTTTCAATAAGATCCCCTCTCATCCTTCTAAACTCCAGAGTGTACAAGCCCAGCCACTCCATTCTCTTAGCACATGACAGTCCCGCTATCCCGGGAATTAACCTTGTAAACCTACGCTGCACTCCATCAATAGCAAGAATGTCCTCTAATTAGGGGATCAAAACTGCACATAATATTCAAGGTGTGGTCTCACTAGGGCCCTATACAACTCTTTGCTTCTATACTCAACTCCTCTTGTTATGAAGGCCAACATGCCATTCGCTTTCTTCACAGCCTGCTGTACCTGCATGCTTACTTTCATGGACTGATGAACAAGGACCCCCAGATCCCCTTGTACTTCCCATTTTCCCAACTTGACACCATTTAGATAGTAATCTGCCTTCCTGTTTTTGATACCAAAGTGGATAACCTCACATTTATCCACATTAAACTTCATCTGCCATGCATGTGCCCACTCCTCCAACCTGTCCAAGTCACCTTGCATTCTCACAGCATCATCCTCAGATTCACACTGCCACCCAGCTTTGTGTCATCTGCAAATTTGCTAATGTTACTTTGAATTCCTTCATCCAAATCATTGATGTATATTGGAAATAGCTGTGCTCCCAGTACCGAGCCTTACGGTACCCCACTAGTCACTGTTAATCCCTTCTCTTTGTTTCCTATCTGCCAACCACTTCTCTATCCATGTCAGCAATCTACCCCCAATACCATATGCCCTAATTTTACCCACTAATCTCCTGTGTGGGACCATATCAAATGCTTTCTGAAATTCCAGGTACACTACATCGACTGGCTGTCCATTGTCCATTTTCCAAGTTACATCCTCAAAAAAATCCAGAAGATTAGTCAAGCATGACTTCCCCTACATAAATCAAAGCTGACTCGGACCGATCCTGTTACTGCTATCCAAATGTGCCGCTATTTCATCTTGCATAATTGACCAGCTTCTTTAACACCACCGATATCAGGATAACTGGTCTATAATTCCCAGTTTTCTGTCTCCCGCCTTAAAAAGTGGAATAACATTATCTACCCTCCAATCCAGACGAACTCATCCTGAATCTATAGAACATTGGAAACTGATCACCAATGCGTCCATGATTTCCAGACCCATTTCCTTAAGTACCCTGGGATTTATCAGCCTTCACACCCATCAGTCTACCCAACGCATTTCGTGCCTAATGTGGATTTCCTTCAGTTCCTCTGTCACCCCAGATCCTTTGGCCACTAGTACATTAGGAAGATTGTTTGTGTCCTCAGTGATGTCAGATCCAAATTACCTGTTCAACCCATCTGCCATTTCCTTGTTCCCCATAATAAATTCACCCCTTTCAGTCTTCAAGGGTCCAACTTTGGTCTTGACTAATTTATTCCTCTTCACACACCTAAATACGCTTTAACTATCCTCCTTTATATTCTTGGCTTGCTTACCTTCGTACCTTATCTTTTCTCCACATATTGTCTTTTAAGTTATCTTCTGTTGTTCTTAAAACATTACCCAATCCACTTGCTTCCTGCCTATCTTTGCTGCGTTGTACTTCTTCTCTTTTATTTCCATACGGTCCCTGACGTCCCTTGCCAGCCACGGTCGCCTCTTACTCCCCTTGGAATCTTTCTTCCTCTTTGGAATGAACTGATCCTGCACCTTCTGTATTATTCCTGGAAGTACCTGCCATTGTTGTTCCACTGTCATCCCTGCTATGGTATCTGTCCAGTCAACTTTGGTCAGCTCCTCCCTCATGGCTCCATAGTGGCCTTTATTCAACGGTAACACCGACAACTACAATTTACTCTTCCCCCCCTCCAATTATAGAATAAGCTTGACAATATTATGATCACTACCTCATATTGGCTCCTTCACCTCATGTTCTTTTATCGAATCTGGTTCATTACATAACACTAAATCTAGAATTGCCTTCTCCAACCTGAACCAACCTGATCTCCCGGTTCCTGGACACTTTAATTCTGCTTCCCATTCCCACACAGACCTTTTAGTCTCCTCCATTGTCAGAGTGAGTGAAGCTAAACACAAATTGGAGGAACAGCATTTCACATATTGCTTGGCAGCTTACAGCCCAGTGGTACGAATATTGATTTCTCCCACAGCAGGTAGCCCCGGCATTCCCTCTATCTTTATATCCCTCCCCCACCCAAGTCGCACCAGCTTCTCGTTTTCACGCTACAAACAGCTTACAATGGCCTGTTTCCTTAATCGTCGTCACTTTTTTACATATCTTTCATTCATTGTACTTTTAAACAACATTTACATCACCGTCGATATCTCTTGCTTTCCTTCTCCCTAACCAGTCTGAAGAAAGGTCTCAACACAAATCCTCACCCATTCCTTCTCTCCAGAGATGCTTCCTCTCCCGCTGACTTACTCCAGCTTTTTTCTGTCTATCTTCAGTTTAAACCAGCATCTGTAGATCCTTCATGCACAACAAACAACCTGTTAGTCTGTTTTGGTTGCGCTGGTACTTAAGCTAATTAGAAACTCTTGCTCCATAATGAATCATTTTTAAAAGACTATTTACACACAGAAGATAACTCCAATTCATGGCCTGGTCTTTGCGCAGCGTGAAGTGAATTTCATCAACCTTGAGGGGTACAAACTGCAGCGATTACCCCCTCGATCTCCGAATGTTGTACCTAGTGTGTTACTTTCAGAAATCCTAGACATCGCACCACAGGGATATGAAACCAGGGTGGACATACACAATGTTTATCTCGTATTTTAAACTGATGGGCTGAAAGGCCTGTTGCCTTGCTGTATATCTATGATCTTAATTCCCACATAGGGAATTAGCCCTATTAGCCAGGACATCCCGTATTTTGGGCTATATTGGTTTGTTCCTTAAGGGACCACCCTTGTCCCATATTCGACTGCTACTACTCGGGTCGAGGGGACTGTCAGGTTGGAGCTCCGCGTCTAGCCCCACGTCACCCAGCCTAACGTAGTGCAGCCCCTGGAGTGCAGCAGCAGCGCCTCACCCGTTGCCCCGTCGTTCGGCAGCTTTGTTTGTGCAAATCGGGCCATTCGGCCCCGCTGACCTGTGCCTCCTATCCTACTTGCCAAGGATAATGGTGGCAGGAGGTGTGAATGATTAATTTCCTTCTTAGGGTTCCTTTTACCAATCTGTTAGAAGAACAGCTGCGTCTAGCATTTATATGTGCCTAAAGTAATAAAACTCCGCAATTGAATCTACAATGTTGGACACGTTCTTCTTCCTAACGTGTTTATTCTGATGTGCAACTATTTGGGCGGCACGGTGGCGCAGCGGTGGAGTTACTGCCTTACAGCGCCAGAGACCCGGGGTCAATCCTGACCGTGGGTGCTGCCTGTACCTTCTCACTGTGACAGCGTGGGTTATCTCCGGGTGCTCCGGTTTCCTCCCACACCCCACAGACCTGCAGGTTTTCTAGGTTAATTGGCTTTGGAAAATTTGTAAATTGTCCCCAGTGCTAACCTACGGGGTGACCGCTGGTCGGTGTGGTCTCAGTGGGCCGAAGGGCCTGTTTCCGCGCTATATCCCTAAATTTAAATCAGCTTGTCTTAATCATCTCATTCCCTTCCCCACCTAACCCTTTGTTAAAGTTAACGATTGATAACCTGAGGTATAGAACATAGAAAAGTACAACACAGGAACATGCCCATCGGCCCACAATGCCTGTGCTAAACGTGACACCAATGCCAACCCTTACCAGCCTTGCAGCTGCGGCTCGCCTGCAGTCCATCTTGTCTTTTCTTTTTTTGTTTTCTTTTTGTCCCGTTTCAGTTTATTTTAGTTCATTTTGGTTGTGTATGTGTGGGGGTGGGAGAAACATATATTTGGTCTCTTCCTTCGGGGGGACGCGACCTTTTCTGTCATATCCCCCGTCTCCGTCTCCGTCTGCGCTTAGGCCTAATGGCGGAACTGGCAGCCTCCAACTGGGACCGAACTTGAGGCTCCGGAGGCAGAGCTAGGAATTAATTACCATCGCGAAGCTGGCTGACTTTGGGGCTGTGGCGGCGTTCCGGCGGCGGTGTCCCGACTTCGGAGCCTCGGAGGCTCGGCCGCGGGCCCAGTGGACTCGGCCGCAGGCCCAGTGGATGATAGCGTCGGGAGCTCGCAGGTCGCAGGTTAGTGACCTGTTTTTCCGGGGCTCCCGCAACAGCAGCTTCGTCCGTTGGACTGGAGGGCGACCGCCCCGGGCCGCGGAGTTTGAACCGGCCCGTTCGCGGAGCTCGGATTCAGCCGCGGGACTTGCTTACCATCACCCCGCGGGGTCACAACATCCGACGCCTGGATCGCCTCAGCGCAGAGGGAGAACAAGGAGGGAAGAGACAAGGACTTTGGGACTTTTGCCTTCCATCACAGTGAGGAGGTGCCTGGTGGACTCATTGGTCGATGTTCAACTGTGTTGAGTGTGTGTTTTGTAATTTCATTCTATGTTATGACTGCAAGGTTAAACCATTTTGTTGTACTGTAAATGTGCAATGACAATAAAATTCAATGAAATCTAATCTAAAAATTATCATTATCCCTCCACTCCCTGCCTATCCATTAGAAACGGGAATGGTGCCGGAGGATTGGCATACTGCGCATGTTGTTCCATTGTTTAAAAAGAGGTCTAAGAGTAAACCTGGCAATTATAGACCTGTTAGTTTGACGTCAGTGATGGGCAAATTAATGAAAGGATATGTAGAGATAATATATATAAGCATTTGGATAAACAGGGTCTGATTAGGAACAGTCAACATGGATTTGTGCCTGGAAGGTCATGGTTGACTAAGCTTCTTGGATTTTTTGAAGAGATAGGGAAATTGGTGAGGGTAAAGCGGTGGATGTTGTCTATATGGGCTTCAGTAAGGCCTTTTGGCAAGGTTCCACATGCAAGGTTGGTTAAGTTGGTTCAATTGTTGGGTATTGATAGTGGAGTAGCAAGATGGATTCAACAGTGGCTGAATGGGAGATACCAGAGAGTAATGGTGGATGGCTGTTTGTCAGGTTGGAGGACGGTGACTCAGGGATCTGTGTTGGGTCCACTGTTTTTTGTCATATACATCAATGATCTGGATGATGGTGTGGAAAATTGGATTAGTAAGTATGCAGATGATACTAAGATAGGTGATGTTGTTGATAATGAAGTAGATTTTCCAAGTCTACAGAGAGATTTAGGCCATTTGGAAGAGTGGGCTGAAAGATGGCAGATGGAGTTTAATGCTGATAAGTGTGAGGTGCTACATCTTGGAAGGACAAATCAAAATAGAACGCACATGGTAAATGGTAGCGAATTGTGGAATGCAGTTGAACTGAGGGATCTAGGAATAAGTGTGCATAGTTTCCTGAAGGTGGCATCGCTTGTAGATAGAAACATAGAAACATAGAAATTAGGTGCAGGAGTAGGCCATTCAGCCCTTCGAGCCTGCACCGCCATTCAATATGATCATGGCTGATCATCCAACTCAGTATCCCGTACCTGCCTTCTCTCCATACCCTCTGATCCCCTTAGCCACAAGGGCCACATCCAACTCACTCTTAAATATAGCCAATGAACTGGCCTCAACTACCATCTGTGGCAGAGAGTTCCAGAGACTCACCACTCTCTGTGTGAAAAAAGTCTTTCTCATCTCGGTCTTAAAGGATTTCCCCCTTATCCTTAAGCTGTGACCCTTTGTCCTGGACTTCCCCAACATCGGGAACAATCTTCCTGCATCTAGCCTGTCCAACCCCTTAAGAATTTTGTAAGTTTCTATAAGATCCCCCTCTCAATCTCCTAAATTCCAGAGAGTATAAACCGAGTCTATCCAGTCTTTCTTCATAAGACAGTCCTGACATCCCAGGAATCAGTCTGGGTGAACCTTCTCTGCACTCCCTCTATGGCAATAATGTCCTTCCTCAGATTTGGAGACCAAAACTGTACGCAATACTCCAGGTGTGGTATCACCAAGACCCTGTACAACTGAAGTAGAACCTCCCTGCTCCTGTACTCAAATCCTTTTGCTATGAAAGCTAACATACCATTCGCTTTTTTCACTGCCTGCTGCACCTGCATGCCTACTTTCAATGACTGGTGTACCATGACACCCAGGTCTCGCTGCATCTCCCCTTTTCCTAATCGGCCACCATTTAAATAATAGTCTGCTTTCCTGTTTTTGCCACCAAAGTGGATAACCTCACATTTATCCACATTATACTGCATCTGCCAAACATTTGCCCACTCACCCAGCCTATCCAAGTCACCTTGCAGTCTCCTAGCATCCTCCTCACAGCGAACACTGCCCCCCAGCTTAGTGTCATCCGCAAACTTGGAGATATTGCCTTCAATTCCCTCATCCAGATCATTAATATATATTGTAAACAGCTGGGGTCCCAGCACTGAGCCCTGCGGTACCCCACTAGTTACTGCCTGCCATTGTGAAAAGGACCCGTTTACTCCTACTCTTTGCTTCCTGTTTGCCAGCCAGTTCTCTATCCACATCAATACTGAACCCCTAATACCGTATGCTTTAAGTTTGTATACTAATCTCTTATGTGGGACCTTGTCGAAAGCCTTCTGGAAGTCCAGATATACCACATCCACTGGTTCTCCCTTATCCACGCTACTAGTTGCATCCTCGAAAAATTCCACAAGATTCGTCAGACATGATTTACCTTTTGTAAATCCATGCTGACTTTGTCCAATGATTTCACCACTTTCCAAATGTGCTGCTATCCCATCTTTAATAACTGACTCTAGCAGTTTCCCCACTACCGATGTTAGACTAACTGGTCTGTAATTCCCCGTTTTCTCTCTCCCTCCCTTCTTAAAAAGAGGGGTTACATTTGCTACCCGCCAATCCTCAGGAACTACTCCAGAATCTAAAGGTAGGGTGGTGAAGAACGCTTTTGGTGTGCTGTCCTTTGTAAATCAGTGCATCTAGTATAGAAGTTGGGATGTAATGTTAAAATTGTACAAGGCATTAGTGAGGCCAATTCTGGAGTATGGTGTACAATATCGGTCGCCAAATTATAGGAAAGACGTCAACAAAATAGAGAGAGTACAGAGGAGATTTACTAGAATGTTGCCTGGGTTTCAGCACCTAAGTTACAGAGAAAGGTTGAACAAGTTAGGTGTTTATTCTTTGGAGCGCAGAAGGTTAAGGGGGGACTTGATAGAGGTCTTTAAAATGATGAGAGGGATAGACAGAGTTGACGTGGATAAGCTTGTTCCATTGCGAATAGGGAAAATTCAAACAAGAAGACATAATTTGAAAATTAAGGGACAGAAATTTAGGGGTAACATGAGGGGGAACATCTTTACTCAGTGAGTGGTAGCTGTATGGAATGAGCTTCCAGCAGGTTCAATTGTATCATTTTAAAATAAATTGGATAGTGATATGGACGGGAAACGAATGGAGGGTTAATGTCTGAATGCAGGTAGATGGGAGAAGGGGAGAATAAGTGCTCGGCACAGAATAGAAGGGCCGAGATGGCCTGTTCCTGTGCTGTAATTGCTATATGGTTACATGGTTATCCAAAAACCTGTTAAATGCCACTGTTGTATCTGCCTCCACCACCCCTTGCAACACACTCAAGGTGCACTCTAGCCGCTTATAGCTTGCTCCACACATCTTTAAACTTTGCCCCACTCTTGTTAAAGCTATGCCCTCTAGTATTCTATCTCTGTCCTGGGAAAAAGGGGCTGGCACGGTGGAGCAGTAGTAGAGTTCCTGGCTTACACTGCTTACAGTGCCAGAGACCCGGATGCGACCCTGGCTAACAGTGCTGTTAGTACAGATTTGTAAGTTTTCCCTTTGAAGGTAGTTTTTTTTCCAAGTTTTTCAATTTTCTCCCACAATCCTAAGACATGCAGGTTTGTAGGTTAATTTGGTATAAATGTAAATTGTCCGTAGTGTTTGCGGGGTAGTTTAAAGCGCGGGTATCGCTGGTTGACGTGGGCTGAAGGGCCTGATTCTGTGCCGTATCTCTAAACTAAACTAAAAAAAGGTTCTGACTGTCTGGTTAAGATATGAGCACATGGGCTCACTGGTCTGAGGGCTATATAAATAATCTTGCACTTTGCTGACTTTCTCATGCAATGTTAAACTCAGACCAACGAGGTAACGGCAATGGTTTGTTTTAGAGAGATGGCATGAAAACAGGCCCTTTCGCCCACCGAGTTCACGCCAAACAACGATCACCCATACATTAGTCCTATATCCTTCACACGAGGGGCAATTTACAGACGTCAATTAACCTACAAACCAGCACATCTCTAGAATGTGGGAGGAAACCAGAGCACCCAAAGGAAAACCCACGCGGGTCACAGGGAGAACGTACAAACTACAAGCACGCGTAGTCAGGATCAAACACGGGTCTCTGGCACTGTAAGGCAGCAACTCTTAGTCTATCGCTGCGCTACCATGCCGATCAATTCACTTGATGCTAAGGAAGTTGTATATTAGCCCTCTGCAAACTTTAAAACCCAATGAGATGTTCCTTCTCCATTTGGCCCATCAAGTCCTCTCTGTCATTCAATCATATCTGGATTGGCATGGCTTAGAACATCAGAACAACCATCTGCCACTGCCACTGATTTCTCAAGGACTACAAAGGGAAAATGCACTCCACTAATCCCTCTGTGTGCTTTATATCTGCCTGTTAAGGTGTTCAGATTTTTCAAATATTGAATTGCATTCCAACAGTGTTATTTAGGTTTATAGAGTTAAGTGTGAAACTGATAAAGCAGAAGTATTTTTGCGCCAGGAACTACACACGCTTTGACTATGGACAACTCTCATTTGGTAAATGTCAAAAATATTATGCTGCTTTTTAAGTATTTTTCCCCAACAAGATAGGGAAGTGCAGCGGTAGAGTTGCTCCCTCACAGCGCCGGAGACCCAGGTGCTGTCTGTACAGAGTTTGTAAATTCTCCCCGTGACCCGCGTGGGTTTTCTACGGGTAGTCGGTTTCATCCCACACTCCATAGACGTGCAGGTTTGTAGGTTAATTGGCTTTGGTAAAAAGTCCCCAGTGTGTGGGATAGTGCGGGTGTACAGGTGAATGCTGGTCGGCGTGGACTCGGTGGGCCAAAGGGCCCGTTGCCACACTGTATCTCGAAATGAAAACACTTGAGATGTAATATTGTTTGCCTTTTATTTCTTGACAGATCTAATTAGATTAAGCCAACCCCTTGTCCCCTGTGTTGACCAAATGAAGGGGTGTAATTGCCTTAGACTCTCCCTCACCTGTCCTTCACTTCCGGAGTAATAGAATCAAGCTCATAACTTTTGGAAACATCTTCCTTTAGTTTAGTTTCTACAAGTGGGGTTTAATTCAATGTAGATTTAACTTTCTCCTGTGAAGCATTATCTTGTCCACTATGGTTTCATCAACGTATTTCCTTTCTTGAACTGTCAACAGTTTCATGTTGACAGCAAAGTTGGAGCTTGTGTGCATTAGCAATGTAGCTCTTTCATATAAGCACGACACCAGCCAGACCATGAAGGAGTAGAGTGCTGGAGTAACTCAGCGGGACCCTTCTCCAAAACCAGACATCAACGAGTGCTGGACTCACCATGATGTAGAAACATAGAAAATAGGTGCGGGAGTAGGCCATTCGGCCCTTCGAGCCAGCACCGCCTTTCAATATGATCTTGGCTGATCATCCAAAATCAATACCCCACTCCTGCTACCTCCCCATATCCCTTGATTCTGTTAGCCCTAAGACCAACATCCAACTCTATCTTGAAAACTTCCAGTGAATTGGTCTTCACTGCCTTCTTTGACAGAGAATTCCACAGATTTTCTGCGTGAAAAGGTTTTCCCTCTTCTGAGTCCTAAATGGCCTAACCCGTTATTCTTAAACTTTGACCCCTGTTTCTCGGGTCCCCCAACATGGGAAACATTGGCCCTGCATCTAGCCTTCACTCCTTTAAGAATGTTATATGTTTCTATAAGATCCCTTCTTAACCCTTCTCATTTACAGCAAATACAAGCCCAGTCGACCCATTCTTTCATCATATGTCAGTCCCACTATCATGGGAATTTACCCGGTTAACCTACGCTGCACTCCCTCAATAGCAAGAATGTCCTTCATCAACATAGTAACGGTACAGAAGTGTGAAAACGTACTGATCCAGATTCAGGGACAGTTTGTTTCCAGCTGTTATCAGCAAATGAATCATCCTAGCACAACCAGATAGCAGTGCTGAACTACTATCTACCTCATTGGTGACCCTTGGACTATCCTTGATCCGACTTTGCTGGCATTATTTTGCACTAAACGTTTTCCCTTACCAAGTATATGGTATGTAAATGGCTCGATTGTAATCATGTATTGTCTTTCTGCTGACTGTTTTTAACACGTGACAAAAAGCTTTTATCTGCACATGTGACAATATACTCAACTGAACTGAGTTCCTTGTATCTATCATTTGAGTCCAGTTGGTTATAACCACTGACCTGTGGTCATATAGTGAAGTGGTTTATTCCCTTCTGGGCTATGCCTTCCATTTGCAAGATCGCAAGTTTGTAAACCATCATAATCAGAGGTGACCTCATAATGTGCCTGGCCGGTGACCTCACAGTGAACTGCATCCGCAACCATGAGAGACGGGCTCCATTCCATCTGTCAACTTGGCAAACTGGCTCTATTTAATCTGTCAACTTGAATTGGGTGCACCATACCCATTCTGCCAGGCATTGAAACAGCTGGTAGCTACTAGAGGTAGAATTTCACGGTGTGGATCAAAAACCCAAGCAAAGAGTTTGGAGAATGCCGGTGAAAAAGGAGAGCTTCAAGCAAACTTACAAGAGCAGATCAAAGGTAGATCTTAATTTGTTAATAGACCAAGATAAAAGGTGGAGTGACTCAGCGGGTCTTATTCTTAAACTATGACCCCTGGTTCGGGACTCCCCGACATCGGGAACATAGGGACATAGGGCTCTTCTGCCTCCTCTGAGCTTTTCTTTATGGGAGACAATCCTATTCATCCAGTGACAATCCTGTCTCCAGTCTCAAATATTCCCCCCACCTCTTCCCCCCGCCCGCCCCCCTACCCACCCTTCTACCTTCTCTGGACCTTATTATATCCACTGGTGGAGTGCTGGACTTACTCAGCGGGTCAGGCAGTATCTCTGGAGAACAAGGATAGGTGACATTTCACAGGACAGTGAAGCTAGTTGGAGAACTAGGGTGAGGTAGGGATGGAGAGAGAGGGAAGATAAGGGTTTATTTAATGTTAGAGAAATCAATATTCATATGGCTGAGTTGTAATCTGCATGTCCCGCTGAGTTTCTCCAGCATTTTGTGTCTATATTCAGTGTAAACTAGCATCTGCTGTCCCTGCACATTTTCCTAGTACACCATCAGAAAATTCCATAAGATTAGTCAAGCATGATTTCCTCTTCAAAAATCGATGCTGACTCGGACCGATCCTGTTACTGCTTTCCAAATGCCGCTATTACATATTTAAAATTGAATCCAGCATCTTCCCCACCACCGATGTCAGGCTAACTGGTCTATAATTCCCTGTTTTCTCTTTTCCGCCTTTCTTAAAAAGTGGGATAACATTAACCATATAACCATATAACAATTACAGCACGGAAACAGGCCCTCTCGGCCCTTCCAGTCCGTGCCGACCATTTGTTTTCCCCTAGTCCCATCTACCTGCTCCATTCCCTCCATACCCCTCCATTCCCTTCACGTCCATATACCTATCCAATTTACTTTTAAAGTAAACTTTACTTTTAGCTACCCTCCAATCCACAGGAACTGATTCTGAATGTATAGAACATTGGATAATGATCACCAATGCGTCCATGATTTCTAGACTCACTTCCTTCAGTACCCATGGATGCAGACCATCAGGCCCTGGGGATTTATCAGCCTTCAGTCCCATCACCATTTCCTGCCTAATGTGGATTTCCTTCAGTTCCTCTGTCGCCCCAGATCCTCTGGCCACTAGTACATCAGTAAGATTGTTCATCCTCTTCCTGGACAACAAGTTTTGGTCCCTTAATTTGAGGAAGGAAATTCTTGCTATTGAGGGAGTGCAGCATAGGTTAACAAGGTTAATTCCCAGGATGGCGGGACCGTCATATGCTGAGAGAATGGAGTGGCTGGACTTGTATACTCTGGATTTTAGAAGGATGAAAGATATAAGATTATTTAGGGTTTGAACACGCTGGAGGCAGGAAACATGTTCCCGTATTGGGGGAGTGCAGAACCAGGGACCGCTGTTTAAGTATAAGAGGTAAGCCATTTAGAACAGGGAAGAGCAAACACTTCTTCACACAGAGAGATGAATTCTGTCAAAATCTCTGCCTCAGTGCATGATGGAGGCCGGTTCTCTGGATACTTTCAAGAGAGTTTGACAAACCTTCTTGAATTTTTTGATGCGTTAACTAGGGAAATTGATGAGGGTAAAGCAGTGGATGTTGTCTATATGGATTTCAGTAAGGCCTTTGACAAGGTTCCCCATGGAAGGTTGGTTCAGAAGGTTCAATCTTTGGGTGTTAATGGCGGAGTAGCAAGATGGATTCAACAGTGGCTGAATGGGAGATGTCAGAGAGTAATGGTGGATGGCTGTTTGTCAGGTTGGAAGCCGGTGACCAGTGGGGTGCCTCAGGGATCTTGTGTTGGGATCCACTGTTGTTTTGTCATGTACATCAATGATCTGGATGATGGGGTGGGAAAATTGGATAAGTAAGTATGGCAGATGATACTAAGATAGGTGGTATTGTGGATTAATGAAGTAGATTCTCAAAGTCTACAGAGAGATTTGGCCATTTGGAAAAGAGGGGCTGAAAGATGGCAGATGGAGTTTAATGCTGATAAGTGAGAAGTGCTACAACTTGGCAGGACAAATCAAAATAGGACGTACATGGTAAATGGTAGGGAATTGAGGAATGCTGTGGAACAGAGGGATCTAGGAATAACTGTGCACAGTTCCCTGAAGGTGGAATCGCATGTAGATAGGGTGGTAATGGCAAGCCTTATGGTGTGCTGGCCTTTATAAATCAGAGCATTGAATATAGGAGTAGGGAAGTAATGTTAAAATTGTACAAGGCATTGGTAAAGCCCAATTCTGGAGTATGGTGTACAATTTTGGTCGCCTAGTTATAGGAAGGATGTCAAACAAAATAGAGAGAGTACAGAGGAGATTTACTAGAATGTTGCCAGGGTTCCAGCAACTATGTTACAGAGAAAGGTTGAACCAAGTTAGGTCTTTATTCTTTGGAGTGCAGAAGGTTAAGGGGTGACTTGATTGAGGTCTTTAAAATGATGAAAGGGATAGACAGAGCTTGACGTGGATAAGCTTTTCCCATTGAGGGTAGGGAAGATTCAAACAGAGGACATGACATGAGAATTAAGGGACAGAAGTTTAGGGGTAACGTGAGGGGGAACTTATTTACTCAGAGGGTGGTGGCTGTGTGGAATGAGCTTCCAGCAGAGGTGGTGGAGGCAGGATCGATTTTAACATTTAAAAGTAAAGTGGATAGGTATATGGACGTGAAGGGAATGGAGGGGTATGGTCTGAGTGCAGGTAGATGGGACTAGGGGAAAACAAATGGTCGGCACGGACTGGAAGGGCCGAGAGGGCCTGTCTCCGTGCTGTAATTGTTATATGGTTATATGGTTATATGGTTATATGGTTATCAGAGAGCTAGATAGGGCCTTAAAGAGAGCAGAGCCAGGAGATATGGGGAGAAGGCAGGAACGGGGTTCTGATTGGAGATGATCAGCCATGATCACATTGAATGGTGGTGCTGGCCTTCTCCTGCACCTATTGTCTTTTGTCTATTGGCTCATCCCCAGATTGCGAATGGGTTCTCTTCCCGGGAGCTCTTTGTAACGCGAACGGTGTGCAAATGGGAAATTCAAGAAAGGACCAATTTCCCACTTAGTAGAAGATACATCCAGTCCCATAACAACTGCCAAATCCATCCGCTGGACTCCCAAATACTCTATTGGATGGACAGGCCGTGCAGTGGGGATGGATCTGCATCTACATGTAGAGCAGACAAAATATATAGGAAGGAACTGCAGATGCTGATTTACACCAAAGATAGACGCAAATTGCTGGAGTAACTTAGCAGGTCAGGCGGCATCTCAGAATAGAAGGAATGGGTGACGTGTTGGGCCTATCTTCAGTGTAAACCAGCATCTGCAGTTCTTATACCACCCTCTATCTCTCGTTTGTCTCACCCCTGACTCTCAGTTTGAAGAATGGCCTTGACCCACAACGTTACCTACTACAGCATTTTGTGACTATCTTAAATGTAGAGCAAGATGGGGGCAAATGGCCTGGAGGAGAGACCAGATTAAGATGCAATGTCAAATTTCCATCTACAGTCGATCAGTTCTTATCATTATGGTGATGTTTAGTTTGTGCACAGTCCTGTAATTGAAGAACTTTATATTTGATTCATTATTATCACGTGTACTGAGATACAGTGAAAAACGTTGTTTTCAAAGGTTTCAAGGGCCTTTAATTGTCACCTGTGCCCATTAAGGTAGAGTGATATGCGAATTCCTAATCAGCCGTACTGAAAAAGCAACAAGATGAAATGAGATTCCTCCTACTAGGCAAAGTAGATCAATTCTTAAAGCCATGGTCTCCTTTTATCAACTGTTTACAATCATATGGTGCAACATAACATAACCTTAGACATTAAATGGTTCAGAACCGGGTGATGGATGCGGAAACATACGAAATAGGTAGATATCTCTCCTAATTTCTCTTTTTTCTACTTTCTCTTTTTCTTTCAATCTTTTTAGCTTTTCATCTATGTTTATTTCATTCGCTATCTGTTTCTACTCGCTTGTCTATCTATTCCGACACTCTTTACTTATTTTTTTCTTTCACTGTTCATTTATTGTTAAATTAAAAATACGAAGTTGTACAAGAATGGGAATATGTATGTATGTATTAGGTACTCAAGTTCCACACTATTGTACTTACTTCTAACCAAAATATATATATAAATAAAAATAACCATAAACATAACCCCATAACCAGGGGCCGCTGATTAAGAATAAGAGTAAGCCATTTTAGAACAGAGATGAGCAAACACTTCTTCACACAGAGAGTTATGAATTCTGTTGAATTTTCTGCCTCAGAGCACGATGGAGGCCAGTTCTCTGGATACTTTCAAGAGAGAGCTAGATAGGGCTCTTAAAGATTGCTGAGCCAGGGGATATGGTGAGAAGGCAGAAACGGGGTACTGATTGGAGAAGATCAGCCATGATCACATCAAATGGTGGTGCTGGCTCGAAGGGCCAAATGGCCTTCTCCTGCACCTTTGTCTATTGTCTATTGGCTCAACCTCGGATTGCGACTGGGTACTCTTCCCGGGCGCTCTATGTAACCCGAATGGTATACAAATGGGAAATTCAAGTACGGACCAATTGGTAGAAGATGCCTCCAGTCCCATAGTAACCGCCAAATCCATCCGTTGGACTCCCAAATGCTCTATTGGATGGATGGCCGTGCAGTACGGAGGATCTGCATCTAAATGTAGAGCAGGCAAAATATATAGGAAGGAACTGCAGATGGTGATTTACACCAAAGATAGACGCAAATTGCTGGAGTAACTTTGGCGGGTCAGGCGGCATCTCTGAATAGAAGAATGGGTGACGTTTTCGAGCCTATCTTCAGTGTAAACCAGCATCTGCAGTTCTTATATCACCCTCTCTATCCACGTTCGCCTCACCCCTGACTCTCAGTCTGAAGAAGGGCCTTGACCCGTAGTTACAACGTCAACCTTCTCGCCAGCAGTTTTGTGACTATCTTAAATGTAGAGCAAGATGGGAGCAAATGGCCTGGAAGTGAGACCAAATTAAGATGCAATGTCAAATTCCCATGTACAGTCGATCAGTTCTTCTCATTATGGTGATGTTTAGTTTGTGCACAGTCTGTATTGAAGAACTTTATGTTTAGATTTATTATTGTCACGTGTACTGAGATACAGTGAAAACGATGTTTTCAAGGGTTTCAAATGCCTTTTATTATCACCTGTAACAATTAAGGCACAGTGATATGCGAATTACTAATCAGCCGTTCTGAAAGCGCAACAAGATACACAACTACATAAAAGTAAACATAAAACATCCACCACAGAACCCCACCCACGCATATCCCCACATTCCTCGCTATGATGGAAGGCAATAAAGTCTAAACCGTCATACTCCCTCATTTCTCTCCTACAGTCACGGGCAGTTGAAACCCATGTGTTCGGGGCAGGCAATCGGACATCGCGCAACTGGCCAGTCAAAGCCCCCGTTGTCAGGGCATCAAATCTCCCCGTGGCGGGGGATCGAAGCTCCCGTGTCGGGGCTATCGAAGTGGTGCTAGTGGCTTGTAGTTCCGGATGTCTATCTATCTTGACAGAGACCCCGGGCTCCGCAATGTTAAAGTTAACCCTGCAGGCTGTGACGGTGGAGCTCTCAAAATCGTCTCCATCAAGAGGCAGGCCACTCGATGTTAGACCGCATGTGGACAGCAAAAACGATACAGAAAATGTCACATCGCTGTCGAGGTAAGAGATTAGGGAAGAGTTATAAAGTTCCCCAACCCCCACATAAAAACAAACTAATGAACATTAAAACATAACATTGAATACATACCAAAAAAACAAAGGAAGGGGACAGACAGACTGTTGGCAACGGCAGCCATGCTGGCGCCACCCAGTGTTGGAATTTTGCATGTTAATACAAACAGATCAGATAATCCGATACAATAAATACAATCGTGAAACTGAAAATAGGTAGGAGCAAAGGGGAAGATACAGGGTGCAGAATATATTGAAACATTTTGTTTGCCCAAGTATTTGACATACAAGGAATTTGTTCGGTTGGTGCTTTGCGAACAAGCAATAGCACAATATATAGTAGACAATTAAAAATAAAACATTATCATTTAAACATGTGAAGAATTAAATAAAATACCAGAGCATCAGAATCAGACTTTTGGCTGTTGAGTAGAGCTACTGCTCGTGGAAACAATGCAGTTTTTATGTCTGGCTGTGGCGGCTTTGTTCTCAGCATTGTAGCGCACCAGATCCATAGCCAAATTCCAATTTCCGCAATGGGGTGTAATTGAATCGGACAGTAACCTTGCTTATAGGAAGGACTGTTCAGAAGCTGATATAACAGAAGGGAAGAAGCTGTTCCTGTGTCTTGGCTAGTGTGCACTTTCAAGCTTCTGATATTCTGCCCAATGCGAGCAGGAGAGAATGATGAATGACTGATGTAGGACTTCTTTTGATTATGTTGGCTATGTTTCTGAGGCAATGTTGAAATGTAGATAGAGCAATGGTGGGAAAAGAGCTGTCTATGGGGACAGATTGGCTACGCTACATCTACATTTCTCTGCAATTTCACGCTGTCTTGGGCAGAGCTGTTTCCAAACCAAGTTTGTGATGCAACCTTAATCTAAGAAGGGTCTCGACCTGAAATGTCAGCTATACCTTTCCTCCAGAGGTGCTGCTTGACCTGCATTTCCTTCTTATGCAGTATGCTTCCTCTGAATTTTCTGTTGGACATTTGATAAGTTTGCTTTTGTTGGCTGTATTTAGGGGAGAGGGGAAATGTCTGATAGTGGTGTTTCTTCACTGCGGTCAGCCAGTAGGACTAAGGCATTCCGTGTCTTGTTTCTCGTTCTTACTCATCACATTTTACTGACAATGCAAGTCATACCAATGGCATCTGACCTAGCAAATGCCGTCTCCTTTCCCTAGCCTTGAAATGTAGGGTGGGGTTGTTTTTGTGTTGCACAAGTTAGTTGTGAGTTATTATGATAATCAGATGATTCATAACTGGAAGGCCAGGAACTTTTAAATCTGGAGCTTAATGTTTCCTCTCAAATTTGCCAGGATTTTATTGGCAAGTTCATATGCTTCAGCCAACTACCCATATGTTAAATGTATTAGGAGTTGCGTGATTTCTCATAAGTCTATACATTGGCCATCAATTAAATAATATTGAATGACAATGTCAGGGAAATCAGATTGTTTAGTTCAGAGATACTAAACTAATCTTTGGCCCATCAAGTCAATGCCGACCAGTGATCCCGTACACTAGCACTATCCTACACACTAGGGACAATTTACAACTTTTACCAAAGCCAAATTAAACCTACAACAAACCCTCCACGTCTCTATAGAGTGGAGGAAATCGGAGCACCTGGGAAAACCCACGCGGTCACAGGGAGAACGTACAAACTCCTTGCAGGTGACACTGCAATCCGGATCGAACCCGGGTCTCTGACGTTGTAAGGCAGCAACTCTACCGCTGAGCCACCAGTTGAATAGAGCTGTAGAGCATAGGTGCACCAGTAGAGTTGCTGCCTTTCAGCGCCAGAGATCCAGGTTCAATCCTGACTACGGGTGCTGTCTGCATGGGTTTGCACGTTTTCTCCCTGTGATCCACGTGGGATTTTCTCCCGGGTACTCAGATTTCCTCCCCACTCTCCAAAGACGTAAAGGTTTGGAGGGAACAATTACTTGAGTAAAAAATGTAAATTGTTCCCTTGTGTGTTGGAACGCGCTTGTGCGCGGGGATCACTGGTCGACACGGACTCGGTGGGCAGAAGAGCCTGTTTCCACACTGCATCCCAAAAATAAAACTAAACTAAAGTTGTACAGCACGGAAACAGGACCTTTCAGCCCCAATGACCCTTGTTCTTGGTGCTTTTTGCCTGCATATGACCTTGGCCCTCTAAACCCTTCCTTATCTGTACATCCGTCAAACTGTCTTATAAAAGTCATAATTGCATCTTAGCATCCTCTTCTGCAGCTTCCTCTGAAAGACTTATCTTGATTGTTCAAAATAGACGTCTTGAATGAACACAGTATACGGTAGAACATGGTGAATTTTGGAACCAAATGTGTCTCATGTTAAGTCTTATCACATCCGTGTCAATGCTGACTCTTCAGCTGTTGATTTCAAGTTATTCATTTACAAATTAGTGTAGGAATTGACTCATTCTCCAAGGATCAATATTGACTTCGTTAGATTTAAATTATTAAAACTACCGACATGACATATTTGAATTCTTGGCAATGTTTAGTTAGGATGTGCCAAAGTGTGCACGCTAATTTTCCAGTTAGTACAAGTTAACTGATTTGCATCTTGTTAGTTAAGTGAAATCAGCTCCAACTTGGACTCACGGTCACTTAGCCACCCTCTATAACAGTGGGGTAAATAGGATTAAGTCTCAAGATCACTGACCCGACGTCACTCGCTGGAGTTTAGAAGGATGAGCGGGAAGACCTCATTGAAACTCACCAAATAGTGAAAGGCCTGGATAGAGTGGATGTGGAGAGGATGTTTCCACCAGCGGGAGAGTCTAGGATCAGAAGCCATACTCAGAATAAAAAGATGTGGGTGGAAAAGATTTGGGGTGGAAAATTGGATAAGTAAGTATGCAGATGATACTACGTTAGGTGGTGTTGTGGATAATGAAGTAGATTTTCAAAGTCTACAGAGAGATTTGGGCCATTTGGAAAAGTGGACTGAAAGATGGCAGATGGAGTTTAATGCCGATAAGTGTGAAGTGCTACATTTTGGCAGGACAAATCAAAATAGGACGTACATGGTAAATGGTAGGGAATTGAGGACTGCTGTGGAACAGAGGGATCTAGGAATAACTGTGCATAGTTCCCTGAAGGTGGAATCGCATGTTAGATAGGGTGGTAAAGAAAGCCTTTGGTGTGCTGACCTTTATAAAATCAGAGCATTGAATATAGGTGAAGGGAAGTAATGTTAAAAAAATTGTACAAGGCAATTGGTAAGACCAATTCTGGAGTATGGTGTACAATTATTGGTCGCCTAGTATAGGAAGGCATGTCCAACAAAATAGAGAGTACAGAGGAGGATATTTTACTAGAATGTTGCCAGGGGTTCCAGCTACTTTGTTACAGAGAAAGGTTGAACAAGTTAAGTCTTTATTCTTTGGAGCGCAGAAGTTTAAGGGGGGACTTGATTTGAAGGTATTTAAAAATGATGAAAGGGATAGACAGAGTGTTGACGTGGAGAAGTTTTTTCCCATGAGGGTAGGGAAGATTTCAAACAAGAGGGCATTACATGAGAATTAAGGGACAGAGGTTTCGGGGTGGTAACGTGAGGGGGAACTTCTGTACTCAAGGGTGGTGGCGTGTGTGTGGAAAATGAGCTTCCAGCAGAAGTGGTGGAGGCAGGATCGATTTTAACATTTAAGAGTAAAGTGGATAGGTATAATGGACAGTGAAGGGAATGGAGGGGTATGGCCTTGGGTGCAGGTAGATGGGACTAGGGGAAAACAAAAGGTCGGCACGGACTGGAAGGGCCGAGAGGGCCTGTTTCCGTGCTGTAATTTGTTATATGGTTTTATATGGTTATGTACCTTTAGAAACATGAAGAGGTAATTTCAAGATTCAAGATTCAAGAGAGTTTTATAGTCATGTGTCCCAGATAGGACAAATGACATTCTTGCTTTGCTTCAGCACAAACAGAATATAGTAGGCATGAATAATACAGAACAGATCAGTACCTGTGTCCATATACCATTATATAAATATATTAAACACATGAATAAATAAACAGATAAAGTACACATAAACAGATAATGGGCTAGGTTCAGAGTTTTGTATGAGTTGAGTTTAATAGCCCTGAAGGCTGTGGGGAAGTAGCCTATCCTGAACCTGGACGTAGCAGTCTTCAGGCTCCTGTATCATTCTACCTGCAGGTAGCGGGGAAATGGTGTGGGTCCTTGATGATGCTGCCAGTCTTTTTGAGTCAGGACTGCGATAGATCCCCTCAATGGTAGGGAGGTCAGAGCCGATATGAACTGGGGCAGTGTTTACTACTTTTTGTAGTCTTTTCCGCTCCTGGGCACTCAAGTTTGGGCGAGCCAAGCCACGATGCAACTGGTCAGCCATGCTCTCTGTTGTGCACCCGTAGAAGTTAGAGTCCTTTAGTTTAGTGGCGAATCTGGGAATTAATTGATATTTTGATATTTTTTAAGGCGGTGATTAACAGGTTCACTTGATTTTATATGGCTGTTTTGGTGTTTATGGGAAGAAGGCTGGAGAATTGGGGCCTGAGAAAAAAAGATAAGATCAACCATGAATTGTTATGGTGGAGCAGACCTGATGGGCCGATGGCCAAATTTCTGCTCCTATAACAATGGAAGGTGCCTATCCATGTTCTCCAGAGATGCTCGCCTGACCCGCTAAGTAACTCCAGTACTCTTTGTTTGTTCTTTAACCAGTATCTACTGTTCCTTATAACCTCCCAATTATTTTGTTCAGCTCTTTCTATAGTTGATGCTTGACCCAGACTAAAATATATGAAGAAGGGTCTCGACCCGAAACGTCGCCTATCTCCTTTTTAACCCCGCTCCTTAGATGCTGCTGCACCCGACTGAGTTTCTCCAGCTTTTTTTGTGTACCCTAAAATATGTACTGGTGAATTCCAGACTTCAGAGGCTACTCACTAATTGATCCAATTGTTTCGTTTAATCTTTTTTTTGGGAATTTTTGACACCTCAATTCTTTTTTCTGATTAAAAATCCATTATAGCAGACAAATTTGTATTGGGAAGAAATTCATCTTGTTGTTGGAATATACAACTAGAGGTGACCAGGATTTAATATCAGGAAGTTTATCAAAATGAAAACAATGTGCTTGATGTGACCTTCTTGTGCACTTGCATGCTCTCTGGTGATTACAGAGTAGTAGCAGCCAAATACGGGATGGGAGAGAAGGGCGGTCCCGTATAGGACAAACCATTTAGGCCCAACATACAGGATATCCTGGTAAATATGGGACAGCTGGCAACCCTAAGCACCACCCTACACACACTAGGGATAATTTGTTTCCCATTTTACACCAAGCCAACTAACCAAAAACCTGCACGTCTTCGGAGTGTGGGAGGAAACCGGAGCACTCGGAGAAAACCCACGTGGGTCGTAGGGAGAACGTACAAACTCCATACAGACAGCACCCGTGGTCAGGACCAAATCTGAGTCTCTGGCGGTGCAACTACCAATGCGCCAGTACCCTCTGTACTGGGACATAGTCCTAGTAATGTATCCCTAAACTAAACTAAACGGAGGTCCATATTTTATCTACCAGCGATATATGACCTTGGTCAGCGTGGGCAATGCTGTATGACTGTGACTCCTTTTGTGCATAAGTTGAGAAATAGTTAAAGCATGGGGGGCCATGAGAAAATAAATTCTCACTTTTATGTTCCTGCTGGTTTTTTTGCTGATGCTGGGGAGGAACTAGAATGGGAAATGGAAAATGTGGTATGGGTACGCTGACGAGACATGGGTGAAATATTCCAGGTACATGGTTGGTGGTCATCGTCCATGTATCCCATCCCCACAGCAACCTGGACAGAATCCCCAACCAGGCTTATCGCCCAATTCATTGTTGGGCAAATAAAACAAGCCTGAATTACAAGAGAGAACTGAAAAAGATGATGCCTTGAACCATGTTTTCAGCTCAGAGATCGGCATGGAAACAGGCCCTGCAAGCTGAAAGTAGTCCAAGCTTCGACTATTGATTTCACATATTCTCACTAGTTTCTATTTTTATCCCACTTTCACATCCACGTCCCGACACCTGGGGCCAATTAACCTACAAACCCCATGTCTCAGGGAATGTGGGTGGAAATTGGGAGCACTTGAGCACAGGGAGAACGTACAAAACTCCACACAGAGAGCAGCTGAGTCAGACTCCGAACCCGGGTCTCCTGCACTGGCAAGGCAGCGGGCTCTAGCGGCTGCCGCCACTTGTGTTTTGCCACACAGTAGCCAGTGTCTACACACATATGTGAGTTGTCGCATTTGTGTCTGCTACCCTGTATTGTGCAGACCCTGCTTCATCAGTGCCTTTGTTTATATAACCCATAGGTGGGTGGAAAAGTGACGTTTTTCAGTCGAAGAACCTTCTTGCAACAATGGCAACATCCACTTTCAGCCTGGGAAGAACGAACAGGGATATGCAGAATATGGAAATGAGAAACAAAACAGAATTTTCCTCCTCTTTCCCGTCAAGATAAAAGTGCCCACTTTTTGTTTGTTTATTTGGGGGGGCCTGAC
>JAVHYY010000347.1:0-39771 GCA_035221665.1 Okamejei kenojei | reverse complement strand
TTCACGAAAACGAGCCCTGTGCTCTTGAGTAAGAGAGCGGTTATTGCACTGAATGTTCAGTGCCTCCTAATACAAAATGGGCTTGGTTAGTAAAGAATTTGCCTCTTTGCGCTTGATAATGGATTTTACCTCCATCCTCAATCATAAAACCTCCTCGTGTCCTAAACCGGTGCACCTGGTGCGGGACTCAAAACGCACAGACATTGAACATTTTCTGCATCTACTTGTCCAGTCCTTTTATAATTTTAATATGTTCCTATAAATCCCCTCCGCATCTTTCCTAAACGCCAGGGAATACCTAGCTATGTCCTTTTCAATCTTCGTCATATGACAGTTCCCGTCACCCAGGGATCAATCTCCTGAACATCACGCCGCCACAACTGCCTCCATCACAAGATGTTCCTTCCTCAAATTAGAGACAAAACAGTACACAATACTCCAGATTGGTCCCATGCGGTGAAACGAGAGGTTGAGAAAGTTTCTTCCCAGAGGCCATTGGACTGTAAACTCCTATCCCATCCAACCACGACTAACTTACTGGACCATTTACTGGTATGTGGTGTCTTTTTAAATTGCAGTTTTTCCTTTTTTTTTCCTCCCACAAAGATGTAATATGTAAATATGTGATCTGTTCCATTCTGTTTTGGTCGTTTTTTTGCACAATCACAAGCATTGCCACTGTCCCATTCACTGCACATCTATATGTGTATGTGGCGACGAATAAACTTGACTTGACACACACACACACCCACTCACACACACACACAACACCCAACACCCACAGACGCACCTACCGACACACATTGACCCCCCACATCCAAACCCACTCACATACTCACACACACACCACACACTCCAACCCACCTTCACAAACCCTCTCAAATACACACTCCACCCCACTCAACACAAACACACCTACTCACAACACCCCACTCACACACACCCACTCACACACACCCCACACACACACGCCACTCACACACAACCGCACTTCACACCACACTAAACAACCCCTCACACACCCCCACTCTACACACCCCACATCACACACACGACCACACAACCACACACATCACCCACTCACGACACACCCACACCCACACAACCACCGCACACACCCACCTCACACCCACTCACACACGCCACTACACACACATACACACCCCCTCAACACAACCCCACTCACACCCATTCACAAACACCAACACACCACCCCCACACACTCACACACACCCCCAATCACACATCACACCCTCACGACACTCACACACACACACACACACAAAACTCACGCACACACACACCCACTCCCACCCACCCCCACACACACCACACACACAAACACACACTCAACATCCACACACCCCACTCCCCTCCCCACACATCACACACACCCACTCACACACACACCCACACCACTCACACACACACACACTCACACCACACACACCCACACACTCCACAATACACCCACTCACTACCCACAAAATCCCACACACACACACACACACAGCACGCCACACTCACACACACACCCCCCTCACCCCCACACCCAACTCACACCCACACACCCACACACCCACTCACCATCCACTCACATCCCAACCACTCCACACCCCCACACATAATATTAACACAATAATCAAAGTGGAATAAATCTCCAGGTCTGATAGGATTTCCCTAGGACATAGAGGAAGTTAGTGTAGAAATAGCAGGAGCAATGACAGAAATATTCAAATGTCATTTAGAAACGGAATAGTGCCCGGAGGATTTGCGTACTGCCGCAATGTTGTTCCATTGCTTATAAAGGGTTCAAAGATAAAACTAGTCAATTATAGACCTGGTTAGTTTTTGACGTCATTGTGGTAAATAATGGAAAGGATACTTAGAGATAATTTATATAAGCATCTGGATAAACAGTGGGGGTCTGACAGGAAAACCAAACATGATTTGTGCCTGGAAGATCATGTTTGACAAACCTTTTGAATTTTTTGAAGCGGTTACTCTAGGGAAATTGATGAGGGTAAAGCAGTGGATGTTGTCTATTGGACTTCAGTAAGGCCTTTGACAAGGGTTCCCCATGGAAGGTTGGTTAAGAAGGTTCAATCTTTGGGTGTTAATGGTGGAGTAGCAGGATGGATTCAACAGTGCTGAATGGGAGATGTCAGAGAGTAAAGGTGGATGGCTGTTTGTCAGGTTGGAAGCTTGAGTGACCAGTGGGGTGCCTCAAGGATTTTTGTGTTGGGTCCACTGTTGTTTGTCATGTCATCAATGATCTGGATGATGGTGGAAAATTGGATAAGTAAGCAATGCCGATGATACTAAGCATAGGTGGTGTTGTGGATAATGAAGTCGATTTTCAAAGTCTACAGAGAGATTTGGGCCATATGGAAAAGAGGGCTGAAAGATGGCAGATGGAGTTTCATGCTGATAAGTGTGAGAATGTGCTACATCTTGGCAGACAAATCAAAATAGGACGTACATGGTAGAATGTAGGGACTAATTCGAGGAATGTTGTGGAACAAGAGATTAGGAATAACTGTGCATAGTTCCCTGAAGGTGGAATCGCATGTAGATAGGGCGGTACAGAAAGCCTTTGGTGTGCTGGCCCTTTACAAATCAAAGCATTGAATATAGGAGCAGGGAAGTAATGTTAACAATGGGAAACATGTACAGGGCATTGGTGAGACCAATTCTGGAGTATGTGTTTTACAATTTTGGTCGCCTAATTATAGTAAAGGATGTCAACAAAATAGAGAGAGTACAGAGAGAATTTACTAGAATGTTGCCTGGGATCCAGCAACTATGTTTACAAGAGAAAGGTGAACAAGTTAGGTCTTTATTCTTTGGAGCGCATAGAAGGTTAAGGGGGGACTGATTGAGGTCTTTATAAATGATGAAAGGGATAGACAGAGTTGACGTGGATAGGCTTTTCCCATTAAGGGTAGGGAAGATTCAAGCAAGAGGGCATGACATGCGAATTAATGGACGGAAGTTTAGGGGTAACGTGAGGGGGAACTTCTTTACTCAGAGGGTGGTGGCTGTGTGGAATGAGCTTCCAGCAGAAGTGGTGAAGGCAGGATCGATTTTAACATTTAAAAGTAAAGTGGATAGGTGTATGGACGGGAAGGGAATGGAGGGGTATGGTCTGAGTGCAGGTAGATGGGACTAGGGGAAAACAAATGGTCGGCACGGACTGGAAGGGCCGAGAGGGCCTGTTTCCGTGCTGTAATTGTTATATGGTTATACACACACACTCACACATACCCACTCACACCCACCCACTCGTACCCACTCACACACACCCACACACACTCATACACACCCACTCACACACACCCACTCACACACGCCCACTCACACCCATTCACACCCACACACACACCCACACACACTCACACACACCCACTCACACACACACACACCCACTCACACACACACACACATTCACACACACCCACTCACACACACACTCACACACACACTCACACACACCCACTCACACCCACTCACACACACTCACACTCACACTCACATACACCCACTCACACACACACCCACTCACACACACACACTCACACACACACACAAACCCAGACATCCACTCACACACACCCACTCACACACACACACTCACACACGCACTCACACACACCCACTCACACTCTGTCACACACACACACTCACACACACACTCACACACACTCACTCACCCACCCACCCACACACCAATTCACGCACCCAGCTGAGGAGGTTGTTGACTGCAACCTTCCCTCCATTGACGAACTGTACACTGCATGGACCAGGAAGCGAGTGTGTAAGGTCATCTCTGACCACTCTCACCCTGGCCATGAACTCTGAATCATTTCCCACTGGAAGGCAAAGACTGTCAAAGCTGCCACAGCCAGACATAAAAATAGCTTTTTCACACTCAATAATCAAAAACCTGTAGCCTTCTTTTGCTCTGTTATTTTATTTAATTCACATGTTTAATCAATAATGTTTTATTATTAATGTTTAATGTTTTATGTGTCATTTCTATCTGTCACTGCATGTCATGTTGTCACTTACGGGCGGAGCACCAAGGCAAATTGCTTGTATGTGAATACTTGGCCAATAAACTTATTAATTAATTAATTCATTCACTTCAGACGTAAAAACACCAGTCGTTGCATATTGGGAAATATATAGAAACAACAGCAAAATACGAGATTGACTGAGAGGCTTTCTGGGAAGACAGAGAGAGACATCTGTGGCACCTTGAGGGGTCAGTGACAACATCTTATGATTTTCAGTTCCCTCTATGATCTTCATCCTCCCTATCGCAGCAATCATTTCCTTGAAGCTTCTGATATATTTGACCTACTCTAATTCTGTCATAATAATGTATAAATGTAATGTCTTCACAGCTGGCATCGAGTTGAACAGCATGAAAACGCTACTTTAGCCCAACATGTCCATGAATTGCCCATATCCCTGAGCAAAACATAAAGTGTTGGAGGAACTCAGTGAGTCAGGTAGCATTTGTGGAGGGAAAGGAAGATGGTGTTCTAGGTCTGCAGAAGGGTCATGACCTGAAATATCACCTTTCCATTCCCTCCGCAGATGCTGCTTGACCCGCTGAGTTCTTCTAGCACATCCAGCACTTGGGGTTTTGCTCAACATTGCAGCATCTGCCATGTCTCTTTCACATAAGAGTTCTTATGTCAATTTCAACATCTTTCCTCTCCAAGTACCTCTTTAATTGTCTTTTAAATATCGTAATTGTACATGCCTCCACTTGCTCAGGCTACCCATCCCTTACACTATCCACGCTTAGTGAAAAATATGTCCCTTCTTGAACCTGTGCCCTTTATCAGGTTTTTCTTTCACTCCAAGGAAAATAGACTCAGCCTACCCATTCTTTCCTTGTATCTCATTCCCTCCAGTCCCAGCAACATTCTCAGTCTTGACAATTTTGCAGCTGCCAAGGGCCCATGTGTTGACTGCTCATTATAGTTCTTGATCACCAACACCGATGCAAAACAAATGAATTTGTGGACATTCCAGTGCCCTCTGTACTGCAGTTCCACCACACAAACGTTCGTTTTCCAGTGCCCTGTACTGTAGTTCCACAACACAAACATTCGTTTTCCAGTGCCCTGTACTGTAGTTCCACAACACAAATGTTCGTTTTCCAGTGCCCTCTGTACTGTAGTTCCACAACACAAACGTTCGTTTTCCAGTGCCCTGTACTGTAGTTCCACCACACAAACATTCGTTTTCCAGTGCCCTCTGTACTGTAGTTCCACCACACAAACGTTTGTTTTCCAGTGCCCTGTACTGTAGTTCCACCACACAATTAAGTGTCCAAATAGAAACAGATGCATTGGTCCCTTCTGCTCTGTTCAATTATCCCGCTTGTAACAGTAAGCTGGCAAAGTGAGAATGAGCAACAGGGAACTGCAGATGCTGGAATCTTGAGCTAAACACAAAGCGCCGGAGTAACTCAATGGGTCAGACAGAATCTGTCGTAGGAATTGAAAGCGATGGGTTGGCACCATTTTAAAGACTGTAAAAGTAGAACAAGGTATTTTATATTTCTGGAACGCAGATAACATTGGTGAAAGGAGGATGCAAACTGAGCAGAAATTCGACACAGAGTATCAAGGGAGCAGGTGGTAAATTGGGTGGGGAATGTGTTGGAACAAGCAAGGGTGAGAGGTAGTGAGCGACACTGACAGAGTATCCGGGGAAGTTTGAGGGAATAACTGTGATGATCCCTATTTCACAGTTTGCACCATCTCATTCCACTAGCTCCTCTCTGATGAGGTCAGTCTCCATGTTCTCATGTTGATTTTCAATCTCATCTCTCCCCCTCTTTGCAGTATTCCCCATAATTTTTAAACCTCCAATGGCCAGAAATTCAGTTCTTTAGATGAACCTGAAATTAAAGATATCAACAATGCCATTGGTGTCTTGGCTGTTAAGGCCCAGTATCAAACATGTCACAGTTGTTAGGCTGAATGGCCTGTTCCTGTGCAGTATCTTCCATACAATTCACCCTCGTTTATGCAGCCATTATAATACCGATGGGTTAACTCTGCCTTGCTCAGCCCTGTATTAACAGGAAATCCATAGACTGAGAACAAAGGCCTTTCACACCAGGAAAACAATTACCTTTGATGAAAGGGCTGAGATGCAAATTGAGTGAGAAGGAAATAAGATACTTTTTGGAATGTAGAGCGGCGATGTGGGGTGGGTGGGTGGGGGGGGGGGTGGGGTGGTGCCGGACAGTTTGAGCGGAAGAGCACCATGTTCAAATCAGCCATCATTACATTTGAGAGGCCCACAGGAGCCGTTGGAAGAGGAGGAGGGGGAGGAGCGACACCCGACCGGTAAGGTTTAAAATCAAGCGTGGGGCTTGTTTTTTCAGAGGCCCACAGGAGCCGTTGGAAGAGGAGGAGGGGGTGGAGTGACACCCGACCAGTAAGGTTTAAAATCAAGCGCGGGGCTTGTTTTTTCAGAGGCCCACAGGAGCCGTTGGAAGAGGAGGAGGGGGAGGAGCGACACCCGACCGGTAAGGTTTAAAATCAAGCGCGGGGCTTGTTTTTACCTAAATCCATAACATTCCATGTGGGTTTTTTTTGAGGAAGCCGCTGATTGGTGGGAAGTGGACTAGGGTAAGCAGCTGATTGGCAGTCAGATCCCAGCAGTTTGTTGTGTACTTTGTATTGTGTTGATATTGTATCCTGTGTAAGGGGGCAGTATGAAGGCCAGGGCAGTGTACTGTTCTGGATGTCAGATGTGGGAGGTCAGGGAATCTGATAGCCCTCCAGACATCCACATCTGCACCAGGTGTGTTGAGATGGGGCTCCTAAAGGACTGTGTTAGGAACCTGGAGCAGCAGCTCGATAACCTCCGTCTGGTCAGGGAGAGTGAGGAGGTCATAGAGAGGAGCTACAGTGAGGTAGTCAACTCCCAGAACCACAGGAGGCAGACAAGTGGGTCACAGTTAGGAAGGGCAAGGGGCAGAGGCAGGGGCTAGAGAGTACCACTGTGACCGTACACCTGGAAAATAGGTACTCGGGTTTGAGTACAATTGGAGGGGACAGCCTAGCTGGGGGCAGCAACAGCGGCCGGGACTCCGGCACAGAGACCGGCCCTGATGCTCAGAAGGGTAGCAAAAAGAGGAGGGCAATTGTAATAGGGGACTCTATAGTTAGGGGGTCGGATAGGCGATTCTGTGGATGCAGTCGGGAGACCCAGATGGTAGTTTGCCTGCCTGGTGCCAGGGTCTCGCATGTGTCAGAACGTGTCCAAAAGATTCTGATAAGGGATGGAGTGGAGCCTGATGTTGTGGTACACATAGGTACCAATGACATAGGCAGAAAAGGTGACGAGGTCTTGAAGGGAGAATTTAGGGAGTTGGGGGGAAAGTTAAGGAGAAGGACCAAAAGGGTAACGATTTCAGGATTACTGCCTGTGCCACGTGACAGTGAGAGTAGGAATGAAATGAGGTGGAGGATAAATGCGTGGCTGAGGGACTGGTGCAGTGGGCAGGGATTCAAGTTTCTTGATCACTGGGACCTCTTTTGGGGAAGGCATGATCTGTACACAAAAGGAACGGGTTGCACTTGAACCCGAGGGGGACCAATATCCTGGCAGGGAGATTTGCAAAGGCTACTGGGGAGATTTTAAACTAGAAAGTCTTGGGGGAGGGACCCGGGTAAAGGGGGCTAGGGGTCAGGGTGTGGGGCAAGAGGCAGAGAAGGGAAGCACTCGGACCCAAAATGAAGGCGAGAAAGATGAAAAAGATAATAGACAGAGAATAAGGGACGGTGGGTTTCTAAAATGTGTATATTTTAATGCTAGGAGCATTGTAAGTAATGTGGATGAACTTAGAGCCTGGATTGACACCTGGAAAATATGATGTTGTGGCAATCAGTGAAACATGGTTGCAGGAGGGCTGTGATTGGAAACTAAATATTCCAGGATTTCGTTGCTTCAGGTGTGATAGAATTGGAGGGACCAGAGGGTGAGGTGTTGCATTGCTTGTCAGAGAAGATATTACAGCAGTGCTCTGGCAGGATAGATTAGAGGGCTCGTCTAGGGAGGCTATTTGGGTGGAACTGAGAAGTGGGAACGGTGTAGCAACACTTTTAGGGGTGTATTATAGACCGTCAAATGGGGAGCAAAAATTGGAAGAGCAAATGTGTAAGGAGATAGCAGATATTAGTAGTAAGCACAAGGTAGTGATTGTGGGAGATTTCAATTTTCAAAAAATAGACTGGGAAACACATTCTGTAAATGGGCTGGATTGTTTGGAGTTTGTAAAATGTGTGCAGGATAGTTTTTTGCAGCAGTACATAGAGGTATCGACCAGAGAAGGAGCAGTGCTGGACCTCCTGTTAGGAAATGAGGCAGGTCAGGTGACGGAAGTATGCGTTGGTGAGCACTTCGGGACCAGTGATCACAATACCATTAGTTTCAATATAGATTTACTAGAATGTTGCCAGGGTTCCAGCAACTATGTTACAGAGAAAGGTTGAACAAGTTAGGTCTTTATTCTTTGGAGCGCAGAAGGTTAAGGGGGGACTTGATTGAGGTTTTTAAAATGATGAAAGGGATAGACAGAGTTAACGTGGATACGTTTTTCCCATTGCAGGTAGGGAAGATTCAAACAAGAGGGCATGACATGAGAATTAAGGGACAGATGTTTAGGGTAACGTGAGGGGGAACTTCTTTACTCAGAGGGTGGTAGCTGTGTGGAATGAGCTTCCAGCAGAAGTGGTGGAGGCAGGATCGATTTTAACATTTAAAAGTAAAGTGGATAGATATATGGACGTGATGGGAATGGATGGGTATGGTCTGAGTGCAGGTAGCTAGGACAAGGGGAAAACAAATGGTCGGCACGGACTGGAAGGGCCGAGAGGGCCTGTTTCCGTGCTGTAATTGTTATATGGTTTTATGGTTATATAGTTCCCTGAAGGTGGAATCGCATGTAGATAGGGTGGTAAAGAAAGCTTTTGGTGTGCTGGCCTTTATAAATCAGAGCATTGAATATAGGAGTAGGGAAGTAATGTTAAATTTGTCCAAGGCATTGGTAAGACCAATTCTGGAGTATGATGTACACTTTTGGTCGCCTAATTATAGGAAGGATGTCAACAAAATAGAGAGAGTACAGAGGAGATTTATTAGAATGTTGCCTGGGTTCCAGCAACTAAGTTACAGAGAAAGGTTGAGCAAGTTAGGTCTTTATTCTTTGGAGCGCAGAAGGTTAAGGGGGGACTTGATTGTGGTCTTTAAAATGATGAAAGGGATAGACAGAGTTGACATGGATAAGCTTTTCCCATTGAGGGTAGGGAAGATTCAAACAAGAGGGCATGACATGAGAATTAAGGGACAGAAGTTTAGGGGTAACATGAGGGAGAACTTCTTTACTCAGAGAGTGGTGGCTGTGTGGAATGAACTTCTAGCAGAAGTGGTGGAGGCAGGATTGATTTTAATATTTAAAAGTAAAGTGGATGGGTATATGGAAGGGAAGGGAATGGAGGGGTATGGTCTGAGTGCAGGTACTAGGGTCTAGGGGAAAATAAATGGTCGTCACGGACTGGGCGGGCCGAGATGGCTTGTTTCCATGCTGTAATTGTTATATGGTTAGATGGTAATAGAAAATAGGTGCAGGAGGAGGCCATTCGGCCCTTCAAGCCAGCACCACCATTAATTGTGATCACGGCTGATCGTCCCACATCAATAACCTGTGCCTGCCTTCGCCCCATATCCCTTGACTCCACTAGCCCCTAGAGCTCTATCTAACTCTCTCTTAAATCCATCCAGTGACGGGCTCCACTACCCTCTGTGGCAGAGAATTCCATAAATTCACAACTCTCTGGGTGAAAAAGTTGTGTTTCCCTCCTGAGTCTTAAATGACCTCCCCTTTATTTTAAGACTGTGGCCCCTGGTTCTGGACTCGCCCAACATTGGGAACATTTTTCCTGCATCTTGCTTGTCCAGTCCTTTTATAATTTTATATGTTTCCATAAGACCCCCCTCATCCTTCTAAACTCCGTTGACTACAAGCCTAGTCTTCTCAAATTTTCCAATTATGACAGTACCACCATCCCAGGGATCAATCTCGTGAACCTACGCTGCACTGCCTCCATCACAAGGATGTCCTTCCTCAAATTAGGAGACCAAAACTATACACAATACTCCAGATGTGGTCTCACCAGAGCCCTATACAACTGCAGAAGAACCTCTGCACTCCTATACTGAAATCCTCTTGTTATGAAGGCCAACATTCCAATAGCTTTCTTCACTGCCTGCTGTACCTGTGAGCCAACTTTCAATGACCGGTGTACAAGGATGCCCAGGTGTCGCTGCACCTCCTCCTTACCTAACCTAACCCCATTGTGTTAATAATCTGCCCCCTTGTTTTTGTCGCCAAAGTGGATAATCTCACACTTATCTTTTTTATACTGCATCTGCCATGCATCTGCCCACTCACTCAGCCTGAGCAGGTCACTCTGCAACCTCCTAACATCCTCTTCACAGTTCACACTGCCAGCCAGCTTTGTATCATCTGCAAACTTGCGAGTGTTGCTCCTAATTCCTTCTTCCAAATCATTAATATATATGGTAAACAGTTGCGGCCCCAACACCGAACCTTGCGGCACTCCACTCGCCACTGCCTGCCATTCTGAAAAGGATCCGTTCACTCCTACTTTTTGCTTCCAGTATGCCAACCAATTTTCTATCCATGTTAACACCCTACCCCCAGGGCCGGATTAAGACCCATAGAGGCCCTGAGCACTTAAAAGATGTTGGTGCCCCCATATATATGTAATTCAACATATAAACATTAATAAACCATAAAATACATTTTTATTTTTCAAAATGACACAAAACTAACAGTAAGGGAAAATAATGTTTATTTTTGTATACTTCCACTTTATTTATATTTGACAAGTTTTCTCCTACTTATTTTAATTGCAAAGTCTTTGATCAGATCCTCAAAATTAATCCTACGTAACACATCTGCTTCTCTACTTAGTAGAGATAAGGCATCCAGCCTGCCTTGTTGCATAGTTGTTCTGATGGGATTTTTAATATACTTCAACTGAGAAAATGAACGCTCAGCTGAGCAATATGTGGCCATTAATGTTAAAAATATACAAAAGGCAATGTTTACATTTGGAAATGCACACTCAATATTGTCTTCTACAATTATTTTATAAAGTTCAGCATGACTGAATTTTGTTTTTACATTTTTTGTTGCACTGAACTTATGGCGCACATATGAGTGAAACTGCAGGAGCTCAGCTGAGAAATTAGTGTTCAAGTCCCCTGGGTAAGCATCAATCAGTTTTTGACAACACTGAGATTACCTTTCAATTTCAGTAGACGATGAAGTCATTGAAGTGACATTATGTGGCACATCACTTAGAAAAGAAAATCTCTCTGATATTTCATTGTATATCTCTCCTCTTCTTCTCATCTCATTTTTAAGTTTGTCAACAATTGTGTAAAAGGTGGTGATACTAAATTTATCTCTGGTGTTCAGATATACTTCTGGTGCATCTCCATCATTGTCATTGGGTACCTTCTTTCTGATACGTTTGCGAGTTTGAGCTGCCTTGTAATCAACATCTGGTAGCATTTCCTTTGTAGCTGCTTCATATCTTTCAATTTCATAGAAACATAGAAACATAGAAACATAGAAATTAGGTGCAGGAGCAGGCCATTCGGCCCTTCGAGCCTGCACCGCCATTCAATATGATCATGGCTGATCATCCAACTCAGTATCCTGTACCTGCCTTCTCTCCATGCCCCCTGGCGGGGAAATTTGCAAAGGCTACTGGAGAGACTTTAAACTTAAACGATCGGTTGGGGGGGAGGGTCTCAAATAGAGAAGGCAAGTAGTCCATTTGTGAGGCAGGAGGCAGAGAAGAGAAGCAGTCAGACGCAACACGTAGGGAGGAAAGAAGACAAAAATAACAAACGGAGAATAAGAAGTGGAGGGTTTCTTAAATGTGTGAGCAGAGAGACAGAGGGGTGTAAAATGAAGATAGGAGCAATAGGTAGCGAGGTGAAAAGTGGCAGGAAAACAAATCCAGGGCAAAAATCTAAAAGGGCCACTTTTTAACATAATTGTAAAAGGGCCAAGAGTGTTGTAAAAACAAGCCTGAAGGCTTTGTGTCTCAATGCGAGGAGCATTCGTAATAAGGTGGATGAGGTGAATGTGCAGATAGCTATTGATAATTATGATATAGTTGGGATCACGGAGACATGGCTCCAGGGTGACCAAGGCTGGGAGCTGAACATCCAAGGATATTCAATATTCAGGAAGGATAGACAGAGAGGAAAAGGAGGTGGGGTAGCGTTGCTGGTTGGAGAGGAGATTAACGCAATACAAAGGAATGACATTAGCTTGGAGGATGTGGAATCAATATGGGTGGAGCTGGGAAACACTAAGGGGCAGAAAACGCTAGTGGGTGTTGTGTACAGGCCACCTAACAGTAGTAGTGGAGTTGGGGATGGCATCAAACAGGAAATTAGAAATGCGTGCAACGAAGGTAAAACCGTTATAATGGGTGACTTCAATCTACATATAGATTGGGTGAATCAAATTGGCAGGGGTGCTGAGGAAGAGGATTTCTTGGAATGTATGCGGGATAGTTGGCTAAACCAACATGTGGAGGAACCAACGAGAGAGCAGGCTATTCTAGACTGGATATTTAGTAATGAGGAAGGGTTAGTTAGCAGCCTTGTTGTACGTGGCCCCTTGGGCAAGAGTGACCATAATATGGTTGAGTTCTTCATTAGGATGGAGAGTGACATTGTTAATTCAGAAACACGGGTCCTGAACTTAAAGAAAGGTAACTTTGAGGGTATGAGACGTGAATTGGCCAAGATGGACTGGCAATTGATTCTTGAAGGGTTGACGGTGGATATGCAATGGAAGGCATTTAAAGACTGCATGGATGAACTACAACATTTGTTCATCCCAGTATGGCAAAAGAATAAATCAGGGAAGGTGGCACATCCGTGGATAACGAGGGAAATCAGGGATAGTATCAAAGAAAAAGATGAAGCGTACAAATTAGCCAGAAAAAGCAGACTGGGGGAAATTCAGAGACCAACAGAGGAGAACAAAGGGCTTAATTAGGGAAGGGAAAATGGAGTATGAAAGAAAACTGGCAGGAAACATAAAAACTGACTGCAAAAGTTTTTATCGATATGTGAAGCACAAAAGATTAGTTAAAACAAATGTAGGTCCCTTGCAGTCAGAAACGGGTGAATTGATCATGGGGAACAAGGACATGGCAGACCAATTGAATAACTACTTTGGTTCTGTCTTCACTAATAATAAATAATTTGCCGGAAATAGCAGGGGATCGCGGGTCAAATGAGATGGAGGAAATGAGTGAAATCCAGGTTAGCCGGAAAGTGGTATTGGGTAAATTGAATGGATTAAAGGGCGATAAATCCCCAGGGCTGAAGGGATCAGGGGGTATGGAGAGAAGGCAGGTACAGGATACTGAGTTGGATGATCAGACATGATCATATTGAATGGCGGTGCAGGCTCGAAGGGCCGAATGGCCTGCTCCTGCACCTAACTTCGATGTTTCTAAGTTTCTGTGATCCCTTCAGCCACATGGGCCACATCCAACTCCCTCTTAAATATGGCCAACGAACTGGCCTCAATTACCTTCTGTGGCAGAGAATTCCACAGATTCACCACTCTCTGTGTGAAAAACGATTTTCTCATCTCGGTCCTAAAAGACTTCCTCCTTATCCTTAAACTGTGACCCCTTGTCCTGGACTTCCCCAACATCGGGAACAATCTTCCTGCATCTAGCCTGTCCAACCCCTTAAGAATTTTGTAAGTCTCTATGAGATCACCCCTCAATCTTCTAAATTCCAGCGAGTACAAGCCAAGTCTATCCAGTCTTTCTTCATATGGAAGTCGTGTCATCCCAGGAATCAGTCTGATGAACCTTCTCTGTACTCCCTCTATGGCAAGAATGTCTTTCCTCAGATTAGGAGACCAAAACTGTACGCAATACTCCAGGTGTGGCCTCACCAAGACCCTGTACAACTGCAGTAGAACCTCCCTGCTCTTGTACTCAAATCCTTTTGTTATGAATGCCAACATACTTCTGCACCTGCACCTATCAGCAGCTTTCTTCACAGCCTGCTGCACCTGCATGCCTACTTTCAATGACTGGTGTACCCAGGTCTCGCTGCATCTCCCCTTTTCCTAATCGGTCACCATTCAAATAATAGTCTACCTTCCTGTTTTTGCCACCAAAGTGGATAACCTTACATTTATCCATATTATACTGCATCTGCCATGCATTTGCCCACTCACCCAGTCTATCCAAGTCATCCTGCAGCCTCCTAGCATTCTCCTCACAGCTAACACTGCCCCCCAGCTTCGTGTCATCCGTAAACTTCAAGATGTTGCATTTAATTCCCTCGTCCAAATCATTAATGTATATTGTAAATAGCTGGGGTCCCAGCACTGAGCCTTGCGGCACCCCACTAGTCACTGCCTGCCATCCTGAAAAGGACCCGTTCACTCCTACTCTTTGCTTCCTGTCTGCCAGCCAGTTCTCTATCCACATCAATACTGAACTACCAATACCGTGTGCTTTAAGTTTGTATACCAATCTCTTGTGTGGGACCTTGTCAAAAGCCTTCTGAAAGTCCAGATATAACACATCCACTGCTTCTCCCTTATCCACTCTACTAGTTACATCCTCAAAAAATTCAATAAGATTCGTCAGACATGATTTACCCTTTGTAAATTCATGCTGACTTTGTCCAAGGATTTCACCACTTTCCAAATGCGCTGCTATCCCATCTTTACTAATTGACTCTAGCAGTTTCCCCGCTACCGATGTTAGACTAACTGGTCTGTAATTCCCCGTTTTCTCTCTCCCTCCCTTTTTAAAAAGTGGGGTTACATTAGCTACCCTCCAATCCTCAGGAACTACTCCAGAATCTAAAGAGTTTTGAAAAATTATCACTAAGGCATCTGCTATACCCTGCGATGCAGCCTATCTGGCCCTGGGGATTTATCAGCCTTTAATCCATTCAATTTACCTAACACCACTTTCCGGCTAACCTAAATTCACTCATTTCCTCCATCTCATTTGACCCGCGATCCCCTGCTATTTCTAGCAAATTATTTATGTCTTCCTTAGTGAAGACAGAACCAAAGTAGTTATTCAATTGGTCTGCCATGTCCTTGTTCCCCATGATCAATTCACCCGTTTCTGACTGCAAGGGACCTACATTTGTTTTAACTAATCTTTTACACTTCACATATCGATAAAAACTTTTGCAGTCAGTTTTTATGTTTCCTGCCAGTTTTCTTTCATACTCCATTTGCCCTTTCCTAATTAAGCCCTTTGTCCTCCTCTGTTGATCTCTGAATTTCTCCCAGTCCTCTGGTGGGCTGCTTTTTCTGGATAATTTGTATGCTTCATCTTTTTCTTTGATACTATCCCTGATTTCCCTCATTATCCACGGATGCGCCACCTTCCCTGATTTATTCTTTTGCCTTACTGCGATGAACGATTGTTGTAGTTCATACATGCAGTCTTTAAATGATTACATTCAACTCGTGAAGTGCACAGTTGGTCAGCTAATAATCCATACAGATCTGCACATGTTTTTAAGTTCACATCCTCTTTTTTTTTTAATATCTTTATTTATTAGAGGTACCATAAGTTACATCAGTATACATCCCATATATAGTATTACAATCATTGCACCCCTTAATTTTTTGAGGCTTTAGAAAAGAAAGAAAAGAGAAAAAAATATCAACAGAGAAAGTAGAAGAGTGAAAAAGAGTTGTGAAAGTGAGAAAGCGTGGCTGAGGGAAAGGGAACCCTTGGACGAAGAGTTAGAGAAAGGAGATTAAGAGATAGACCCTAAAGAGGAGAAAAAAAAGGGAAAGAAAGAGAAGGAAAAAAGAAAAGCCAGTTACTTTATTATAAACATCTCGCAAAAGGAGTCTACCAACTCGGCAGTTTTTCTTCCCCCTTTACCAAGACCCGACACCGGTCCTTTTTTGAGGTATTCTTGCACCTTATCCTTGTAGTAGATTGATAAATGTAGACCACGTCTGATTTTCCTGCCAGACTCATATCATATGTCTCATATCTTCCAAATATAGTGTTTTGAACATTGTTGAAATCCACATATTAACTGTTGGTATAGGAGTATTTTTCCAGAATTTTAAGATTAGCTTTTTTCCAGTTATTAAGCCATATTCAAATAGAGTCTTTTGAAACACATTCAGGGCTATCTTCCAATGTTCCAAAGATAACCCTGTCTGCTTTTGGAGTCAGTTTTATTTTAAATACTTTTGTGAAAATTTCAGTCCAAAATTTTTGAATTTTTGTACAAAAGACAAATGAGTGCACTATATTAGCTTCTTGGCATTGACATCTATCACATATAGGTGAGACATTAGGAAAACGTTTACTTATTTTAGTTTTTGAATAGTACAATCTGTGTAAGATTTTAAAATGTCTTACATTAATTGAACATTTATGCACATTTAATAAATATTCTTCCCACCTTTCTTTGGGAATTTTTATACTTAATTATTTTTCCCAGTCTCTCCTGATACCTTCTGTTGTTGGTATTTCAGGGTTTAGAATAATATTATATATATATATGATATTAGGTTTGCTGATTCTGCCTTTCTATTCATTACTTCTTCCAGTTGGTCTGGAGGCATATTGTGATAATCTTGTGCATATTTTTTCAGATAGTCACAGATTTAGAAATATTTAAAATACTGATTGTTTCCCAAATTGTATTTTAGTTGTAATTGTTTAAATAATAATAGTTTTCCCATTTCATACAAATCTCCGAAGATTTTAATTCCGGCTCTTTCCCACTGTATAAATTATAACCCTCTACTTAATATTATAAATCCCAAATAAAATTTGTGATATCTAAGTCCAGTTTTTTAAAAAAACGTATTGGGTTATATTGGAATAGATTGGAACAGGTATAAGATTTGTGGTAGAAAAAATTATATTTATGGCATTTATTCGGCCTATTAAGGACATCGGGAGCATTTTCCAAAATTTAATCAAGTTATATAGTTTCTTAAGTAGAGGGTTATAATTTGCATCAAACATGTCTTGATATCTTCTAGTTTTTCGATACCCAAGTATTTAAATTTTTCCATAGCTAATTTGAAAGGAAACTGTAAAAGATGTGTAGAGTCTTTCAGTTTTATTGACATAATTTCACTTTTATTCCAATTGATTCTATATCTTGAAAATGATCCGAAGTCCTCTGTTAAGTTTAAAATATTTGGTATAGTAATATGAGGTTTTGTGATGTACAATAGTACATCACAGCGTGTAATGATATTTTATTGTTGGAATATTTTGTTTTATATCCATGGATATTCGGATGAGTTCTAATCCTTTCCACTAGGGGTTCAATTATGAGAGCAAATAACAACAGTGATATTGAAAAACATCCTTGTCTTTACCCTTGACAATTGAAATTTCATAGAAAATTATTGTTAGTTAATATTCTGCCTGTTGGCTTATTATATAGTAATTTAATCCATAGAATGAAATTCTCTCCCAGTTGAAATTCTTGTAATGCCTGACCATAAATCCCATTCTCCCATCGAATGCTTTTCTCTGCATCCAACGATATGATTGATAGTTGTGATCTTCCATTTGTGTGAATGCATTCTATTGAGCAGACGCATATCAAATTATTAAAATGATTGTCTCATTAGCTTAAACCCCATTTGATCTGGATGTATTAATTTACTAGCATATTTGCTTAGCCTTCTAGCTAGTATTTTCGCTAATATTTTTTGATCTGTGTTTAACAACGCAATAGCTCTATATGATCCAGGTTCTTCCACATCTTTATCTTTCTTAAGTATTAATGTGATCGTGGATTCTGCTAGTGTTTCAGGTAGTATTTGTTCTTTGAAGGCATAAGTATACATTTTCTGTAGGCGACGTGTAAATATGTCATAAAACCTTTTATAGAATTCATTACTAAATCTGTTGGGACCTGGTGTTTTTCCATATTTTAATGAGATTATTGTTTCTTCTATATAACCATATAACAATTACAGCATGGAAACAGGCCCTCTCGGCCCTTCCAGTCCGTGCCGAACATTTATTTTCCCCTAGCCCATCTACCAGCACTCAGACCATACCCCTCCATTCCCTTCCCGTCCATATACCTATCCACTTTACTTTTAAATGTTAAAATCGATCCTGCCTCCACCACTTCTGCTGTGTAGAGAAGGTACACAGACACCTTAAAGTCTTCACTACTTTATTAAGCATACATCATATATAGCCCTGGCTGTACGTGGTCTGTCACGATCACTAGAGAGAGAGCTAGGGGCGTGTGGGTTACAATTATACTAACTGGTGGGGGAGGTGGTTAGCATGGACATCGTCACTATCAATTAAAGGTGTACACACATATCATCTGCATCCTTCCTCTACCAAAACAAACAGTGAGTGACAGGGCAACCACGTCTCATGTGCTAGGGTGAATGCAAACAGTAAAGCACGGGAATACAGGATCACACGTAATCGCCGCCAACCGGACCAGCGGCCTGACCAGGCGACCAACCGGGTCCGCACCTCGCCATCACTTCACCGACGGAACAAGCGGGGACGCCGGGGCATGCGTAGAGGCTTACAAAATATGGACAGGAGAATCCCTTGGCGATGAAGGCATCGGGAGGGGACAGTGAAGAGAAGGGTGAGGTAGCTGGAGAAAGGCGGGACCGCAGCTGGGAGGCGACAGGAGCGAGACAGAGGGGAGGTTGGCCCCAGAGGACCGGCAAAGCACCGGGCCGCCATGACCAGTGGCAGTAGGGGGGCAATACGAGCCGCCGGAGGGGAAGGGACGAGGCTCGTTCACGAGCCAGGAGATGCTGGCAGGGACCGGCGGTACACCTTCGTCATGGTTGACAGGATACAACGAGGGGAACTGCAAGACCGACGACCACGGCCAGCTTGGAGATGGTCAGTAGTGGACTCTTACGGACGAACTCTGACCGGGGAGAGAAGAGTGCGGAGGACACGGCAGACCTGTCGGTGGGAAACTTCATGGTATACTGTGTTTTTTGGCAATGCGTTTTCCGGACCAAGGCAGGATTTAAAGATGGAGGGGGGACAGGACTGCTGAAGGACACCGGGACGTGGGCCTCGTGACTCGGGACATGAGTCGCTGAGCTGGGTAGCCCAGGGCATGTCGCGGTAGATGTTTGCGGGGTTCAGCAGGGCCAGGGTGATGTCGGAGCGGGATAGGCTCTGGCAACGTTCCTAACATTCCTTTAGCGCACTGCGGACCGCGTGTTCAGCCAGTCCATTGCTCTGCGGGTTATTCCGGGCAGCTGGTGTAATGACGAAAGTTCCATCATTCGGCAAAAGCGCAGGAACTCGGCATGGTGAACTGGCTGCCGTTTTCCGTCTGCTGGCCGGCGGGCGGGACCGTAAGGTGGCAAAATTGGCGGCGCAAAACTTCTAGATGACCACGGACGGAGAGAGGGAGTGGAGCTGGTTCAACTTCAAACCAGCTGGTGTTAAGAGTCGACAAGCACCAGGAAGTGCTTTCCGTGCCACTCAAAGATTGTCGGTTGCTAGCGCAGGACCTTGGCAGGTCTGCAGCTGGCTGCTGCTGGAGCAGCTGCTGCTGTTGCTGTGGAGCGTGGCTGTTGCAGGTAGGGCACGCTGAGACCCTATCCCGGAAGTAGCGAGGCATGTCAGGCCAGAAAAACTGCCTCTGAGCGTTGGAAAGGAAAATCAAAAGGTCGCTTCTGGCCATGTGATGGCCACGATGAGCGGTTTCGATAGGATTTCTCTCGTAGTGCTGCTGGGCACCACCACCTTGTGCCCCTTCACAATCACACCATCACGCAGCAACAAACTCGCCCCCCCTTCACGGACCAAGAAGTAAGGCCACAGCTGCGGCCGGCAGGGAGAAACGTCGGGTCTGGCAAACCTGCTTGATGATCTCGGCCTAGCTGCTATAGCGAAGGTCTGCTTGCCGTGTGCTTGGCAGGGACTTCTACTGAACGGAGCGCATGAGTTAACCGTTTTGAATACTATCAGATCGGAAATCTCAGGTTTGTGGATGAGGAGAGGTGCTCCGTCGACAGGCGTAGTCAGCAAACAAACATGTCCTTGCCTTGCGTTATAAACCACTGTGAAAGTGAAGCATTGTAGCGGGCATCTGCGCTGGAGCCGGAAGGAGGGCCATGCTGTATCGGCTTGTTGAGGATGGTTGACCAGATGCTGGTGTCCGTCTCAACAGTGATGCAGGTTGCCAGGATATAGTCTTTGAATTTGGAGCAGGCAAAGACATCCGCCAGACAGGCTCTTTTCTCAATCTGGGCATTAGTGTTGTCAGCGGTCGTCATTCTGCGGGTATGGTAGGCACACATGCATTGCACCCGTCATGGATCGGCAGGCAGGCGGCCCAGAGGCCAAACGTAGATGCATCCACATGTGAGGACGATGGGGCACAGGAGGTCAAAGTACTTCAGCGTTGGCATGTGATTCAACTTTAGTTTTGACGGGTGTCAATGCTCGTGGTGTTGCGGGAAGGCCAGGCCCGGCAGTGTCCTTTTTTCACCAGATCCCGCAGAGGGCACTCGTTCAATCAGGTCAGGGATGAACTTTCCCAGGTAGGGTGACCATGCCCAAGAAAGCGCTGTTGGCCAGGGCGGCGTCAGGCTTGCGTCAGGTGCAGATCTTAGGATATTGCGGGGAGTAGTCTGCGGGTCGGGGTTCAGCCCCGATGCAGTGATGACCATGCCCCACGTAGGTGACCTCATGGACCGGAATTGGTAATTCGGGTTGAGCTTTGGTGACCTCCCAGGGCACGCTGCTGCACCTGGCGAAGGTTGGTGGTGTGTCAGCGGACATTCTTCCCATAAAACCAGGCTGTCGTCGACAATGATGGCACACGGAAAGTTCCAGCTAACAGTTGTTCCATGGGTCCCTTTGGAACACCTCGCTGGCAGAGTTGATCACCAAACGGCAATGCGGAGGAAGCGATACCCTGTCGAATGGGCGGATGCTGAAGGTCGTTCAGGTGCGAGGATCGCTCGTCTAGAGGTATCTGCCAGAACGAACTCTTGGCATCAAGAACGAGAACACGTTGGCAGGGCCGACCTGTGCAGCAACATCCTCCACCGTCCGCATGGGATAGTGTGGGTGCCTAATGGCCAAGTTCAAGTCTTAGGGTTGATGCAGATCTGTATTTCACTCTTGTCTTTTCTTTCGCAGCGACAACCATAGTAAGCACACCCACCGGGCGGAGTCCGTTACTGGCTTCAGATGCCCGTGGCCACCGATACTCGCGAAGAGCAGACTCGACCTTGCCCTCATGGCAAAGGACACACGGTGCGGGGGACGGACGACCGGCTGTGAATGTCGGGATTGAGGGCAATCCGTGTAATAGCTGCAGGCTAACTTCCCCAGCTTCGAGGCAACCGGTCCGGGAATTTTGGCCACGGGTTCAGTGCCCTCTAGCCAGGTGGCCAGCACTGTGGAAGCTCACCAATCTGAGTCCTGGCAGGCCCTCCTCGCTCGAGCAAGGGTCTCATTTACCGTCTAGCAGGAATAGAGAGGGCCGAGTGTCTTCAGCACTTGCAAGGTGGAGAGTGGCCCTCCCCACAGAACAAGTACCCACCCCCATAGCAACCAAATCAGCACTATCTGTGAAACGGGCTCATTAAAACTAGAAACAAGAAATTAGGTGCAGGAGTAGGCCATTCAGCCCTTCGAGCCTGCACCGCCATTCAATATGATCATGGCTGATCATCCATTATTTCTTATCTTCCTGAACAGGCTTGTTGACATAACATTAGCAGCAGCCCACGTATCCACCTTAAGCAGAGAAGCCATGCCATTTCACCGTGACTCGGACGGTCGGTCCTATAATCAGAGCACTGCACCTCGCAAGAAAAACACACTCAGCCCTCTCTGAGAAGAGTCAGGGTCAGACGGGGGAAGATCATCGTGCTGGAGATGGGAACCAGACGCTGTATCACCACGTTTTCAGGTAGCGAGACGGTTTCTGCTGTGCGTCAGGGTTTCCCATGGGAACGCATGCGCCAAGAAGGGGTTTGGGCCGTAGCAAAATTATAGGTTTTCCCCAACAACACATTAGAACGGTGTGAGACAAAGTTTACAATTTGGACAGTGTGGTCAGTCTGAAGCCCAGCAGTGGCTTACCCGCTGCGGCGCCGGGGAGCATTGTACTGGGGTCCAGCGAGACGGGCCCCCCCCTTTGGGGGGGGGTTTGTGGACCACAGGTCAAGTACAAGCGAGGAGACAGCCTCAGCTAAACGAGAGGCATGCAACGCCTCATCGAATGTCAGATCAGGCTTACGCACAGCTCAGAGTGCAGTTTATCATCCCGTAGACCAAAGAACCAAGATGTCATGTGTCAAAGAATCAGGGGCAAACATGCAGTCACATCGGCGAGCCAGTTTGGCGCAGCGCGGGGCCACAACCGAAATTGTCAATACATTCCCCAGGTTTTGGGCGTCTGGAGAACATTGAAACTTCTAAGATGTGGTTAAGTGGGAAGGTCACACATCGCCGTAAATATAGCAAGCAGACAACTCGAATTCCCTGGATACTCTCACCCTGTCCATAGATTAACGGACTCCGAACGCTCGAGCGCTTCGGGAACAGCTAGATAAGCAGCAGGAAGCCCTTGATCAGTGGGGGCCACAGCAGGGTAGGCCTATTGGTACATAATGCCTCAAAGTCACGTCGGCACACACTCCAGCGATGAGGATGTCTGCTTCAAAGACTAGGATTCAGGTTTTACACAGGCAGAAGCCTCACGGCCAGGAGGGGGGTATTGGGACTAAGAAAATAAAACGCAATAGACTGGAGACGCAGAAAGAAGCACTTCTGACGCCATGGTACACACACACCTTAAAGTCTTCACTATTTTATTAAGCATAGATCATATATAGCCCTGGCTGTACGTGGTCTGTCAAGATCACTAGAGAGAGAGCTGGGGGCATGTGGGTTACAATTATACTAACCGGTGGGGGAGGTGGTAGGCATGGACATCATCACTATCAATTAAAGGTGTATACACATATCATCTACATGCTGGAAGCTCATTCCACACAGCCACCACCCTCTGAGTAAAGAAGTTCCCCTTCACGTTACTCCTAAACTTCTGTCCCTTAATTTTCATATCATGCCCTCTTGTTTGAATCTTCCCTACCCTCATGGAAAAGCCTTATTTATCCACGTCACTCTGTCTATCCCGTTTCCTCAGGTGGAAAGACCTCAATCAGTCCCCCCGTAACCTGCTGCGCTCCAAAGAATAAACCTAACTTGTTCAACCTTTCTCTGTACTTAGTTGATGGAACCCAGGCAACATTCTAATAAAATCTACTCCTTACTCTCTATATTTTTTTGACATACTTCCTATAATTAGCGACCAAAATGTACAACCATGCTCCAGATTGGTCCTTACCAATGCTTGGTACAATTTTCCAACATTACTTCCCTGTCCTATAGTACATGGCTCTGATTTAATAAAGGCCAGCACACCAAAAGTTTTCTTTACCACCCTATCTACATGCGATTCCACCTTCATGGAACTAATGCACATTATTCCTAGATCCCTCAGTTCACACATTCCTCAATTCTATTTGTGATTTGTTTCTGCCAAGATGTAGCACTTCACACTTATCAGCATTAAACTTCCATCTGCCATCTTTCAGCCCACTCTTCTAAATGGCCCAAGTCTCTCTGTAGACTTTGAAAATCTACTTCATTATCCACAACACCACCTATCTTAGTATCATCTGCATACTTACTTTATCCAATTTTCCACCCCATCATCCAGATCATTGATGTACATAACAAACAACAGTGGACCAAACACAGATCCCTGAGGCACCCCACTGGTCACCGGCTTCCAACCTGACAAACAGCCATCCACCATTACTCTCTGACATCTCCCATTCAGCCACTGTTGAATCCATCTTGCTACTCTGCCATTAACACTCAAAGATTGAAACTTCTTAACCAACCTTCCATGGGGAACCTTGTCAAAGGCCTTACTGAAGTCCATATAGACAACATCCACTGCTTTACTCTTATCAATTTCCCTAGTTACCGCTTCAAAAAAGGCTTGTTAAACATGATCTTCCAGGCACAAATCCATGTTGACTGTTCCTGATCAGACCCTGTTATATCCAATCTTATATATATTATCTCTAAGTATCCTTTCCATTAATTTCCTCCACCACTGACTCAAACTAATAGTCTATAATTGCTAGGTTTATTCTTTGAACCCTTTTTAAACAATGGAACAACATGCGCAGTACGCCAATCCTCCGGCACTTATTCCCGTTTCTAATGACATTTGAAATATTTCTGTCATAGCTCCTGCTACTTCTACACTAACTTCCCTCAATGTCCTAGGGAATATCCTGTCAGGACCTGGAGACTTATCCACTTTTATATTTTTCAAAAGTGTCAGTACTTCCTCCTCTTTGAATCTCATAGTTTCCATAGCTACTCTACCTTTTCCCCTTACCTCACAGAGTTCAATATCCTTCTCCTTGGTGAATACTGAAGAAAAGAAATTGTTCAATATCTCCCCATCTCTTTTGGCTCTGCAGATAGCTGTCCATTCTGGTTCTCTAATAATTTATTTAATATAAATTTAAGTATTATTATTCTATTATGTTTATCCGTATTATTCTATTATGTTTATCCATAGCGTTTTCTATGTCCAGTTCTATTTTGTTCTTCTAACTGTCTTTGTTTGTTCTTATTTTCCTTATTTTTAAAAGATTGGTATGAAATTATAACACCTCGAATAAATGCTTTAAAAGATTACCATAATAGTGTGGGTGATATGTCTGGCGTATCGTTTATTTAAAAAAAAAGGTCCATTTGCTGTTTTAAATATATACTCTCTTGTGGGTATTTTAAAATTTGAGGATTGTACCTCCAAAACAGTTTGTTCTTAGTCATTCCTTCCATTTAAAAAAAAAAAAGTTATTGGGGAGTGATCTGAAATCGTATTTGTGTGGTATTTTGGTTTAGAAGTGTGGGGTATTAGTTTTGTATCCACCAGGAAATAATCTATACGTGACTATGTCTTGTGTACCATTGAATAGAACGAGTAATCCTTGCCGGTCGGATTTGCAATCCTCCAGACATCTGTTATGTTTGTGTTTTTTATATATGTGTTTAGAAGTTCGCTAGATTTGGATTTCGTAATACCGCTCTGTTTTTGATTGGATTTATCTAAGTAAGGGTCTAAAACACAGTTAAAGTCTCCGCCAATTATGACATTCTGGTAGTTATATTCTGCAATTATATTCAAGATTTTATTGAAAAAATGCGGGTTGTCAAAGTTGGGCGCTTATATGTTTACCAAGGTAATTGGGGTAGCATGGATCTCCCCGGTAACTATCAAACATCTCCCGTCCTTATCTGTTAAGGTAGTTTTGGGTTTAAATGGAATGCCTTTGCGAATAATAAGTTCACATCCTCATTCTGTAGAACTTTGCTTACTCTATGAAAATTTTGCAAAATCTCATTCCAAAAATTCAACATAGAAATGAATTATTGCTCTTGCATCTTACTTGCAATATTATTTGCTTCTCTTCTAGTGTCTCCATTTTGTGACTGGTCTTTGGCTATAGTCTAACGCTTCAAAAATTTTGAGGAAAGATTTCAAAATTGCTGTTGTTGCCATAGTATGTGCCTCCCATCTGGTATCAGAGAGGGATTTTAAGACACTTTCATTTCCCATACAACCTTTAAGAATTTTCCACTGGCTGGTTGAGGCTGAAAAAAAGGTATAGAGCAACTGCACGGTAGAGAAGAAACTAACCGCCTCTTGACAGCAGTCAACAGCACTTCGGCCCAGCAGATTTAGTGAAGGAGCTGCACAGGGCACATATATAGCAAACTTGTTTGTTTATAACATTTTTTGCTGCATCCCCTTATTACCCAGAGAGTTGTGAATTTATGGAATTTACGCAGAGAGTTGTGAATTTATGGAATTCCGGAGATTGGTTTTGATCCTTAATTGGTATATCATGTTGTGGAACTTGTGTGAAGAAATCAGTCAGCTTTAAAGTCTTGGACTCTAGGTCCAAAGTCTTCTCTTGTTTCTGTTTTGATAGTTTTCGCTTTTGTGCACCACTTAACTGAACACGTTTCATCTTGGTTCTTTGGGTCCGTAAAATACAGAAATAAAAAGAATATTTTGTTTGAATATTATGTGGAAACGTGACAGTGGAAGTGTAACTGTGTTGATTGCCACATAATATTTATACTTTAATTATTTATTATATATATTAGGCGTGTCCCAGAATTTACCTGAGTGAGCTACTGAGCGCCGCTGCACTCACTTCTCAGTGGATGACTGAACAGGACAGCCGACATGACTAAGACAAGAATGATCACGTGAACCTCCTTGGACCGTGCGGCAGTTACGAGATTCTGATTTTGTTGTATTCCCAAGATTAATTTATATAATTAACCTCTATTATTACAATTTTATTTTATTTTTTGTGTCAATACAAAATGCTTTTAAAAGGGGAAATATTTATAAATTGCAGGGCAATAAAATTAGTAATTATGATATAGATCATCATTTGAACTTACAGTACATACACACACACACACACACACACACACAAACCACACGCACACACACATATATAATATATATTTTATATATATATATATATATATTATAATAATATATATACTAGACTAAGTGGGACCCGTTGGGTCCCAGCATCACATGGGAGGGCTGGTCACCAATGCAATATTCCACCTCTCCACCAATTGCAATATTGCTTGCCAGTGGGGGAGGGGGGGGGGGGCTTTCTGTTGTGTTAGTATGGGTGTTGCGGGTCGAAGGTACTGGTTTACAGACGCTAGCATAGACGTTGTGGGCTGAATGGATTCTTGGGCTGGAAGCCAACTGTTGTAACAATTTTAAAAGCCAAGCCTAGGCAAACAATTTGGCCGCAACCACGTGACAAACAAAATTAATTTTGTGAACATAAACATTTAAAAAAAAGGCGAGGCAAACATTTGGGCTGCAGCCACCTGACAACCAAAATCCATTTTGTGAACACAAACTCTTTAAAAAGACGAGGCAAACAATTGGGCAGCAGCCACATGACAAACAAAATCCATCTTGTGAACACAAACTCTTTAAAAAGGCAAGGCAAACAATTTGGCCGCAGCCACCTGACAACCAAAATCCATTTTGTAACACAAACTCTTCAAAAAAGCGAGGCAAACAATTTGGCCGCAGCCACCTGACAACCAAAATCCATTTTGTGAACACAAACTCTTTAAAGAGGTGAGGGAAACAATTGGGCCGCAGCCAACTGACAACCAGAATCCATTTTGTGAACACAAACTCTTTAAAAAGGCGAGGCAAACAATTTGGCCGCAGCCACCTGACAACAAAAATAGTAAGATTAAACGAGAACTTACCAAGTTTGAAGTTTGATCTGTATTTTACGAGGAGTCGCGGTGAGGGATTTCGTGAAGAATCAGCCAGCACGCTTGCGCAGCATCCTTCAAAGCAGCGGTGTGGAATCACAGAACCAACCATGACTGAAAATAGTAAGATGAAAACCGTAGAACTACCTGTTTGACCTGATGATAGAGGGTGGGAGCGGTGGGCACGAAATCCCTCACCGCGGCTCCTCGTAAAATACAGATCAAACTTCAAACTTGGTAAGTTCTCGTTTAATCTTACTATTTTTACTTCGGAGTCACGTGAGTGACTTCGTGAAGATTTCAAAGCCTCTGTGATTTCACGCCCCTGAACAACGTCCATGCTTATCACACTGCCGCCATTCCTGATGGGAGTAAGACTGTTAATGGAGTTCAGTTGACAGCGGCTGAAAATCAACACAATTTATTAATCAACTAAACAACAACCCCTAATTCGGGCCAGACATTTACTGAGCGGTACCCAGGATAGCTTCTGCGAATGTCGCAGGAACGGCCAGAGACTTGTTATAGAACCGTTGAAAGGTTTTTCCCCCACTGGCCCAGCCCGCAGTGGCGAAAATGTGGTCCATGGGCACCTTCATGGCTCTCGCTGCAGCCCTGGTGGAATAAGACTTAAAAAACGTTAGTAGCAACTCCTGTTTTTAATAACTCTTTACCAAAGAATTTTATTTTACCAGGGTTGGCCACCATGGTGTCCAGTCGCAGTTTTTGTAACATCTGGCTCGTTGGGCTGTCGCCAGTGCCATGAGCATCACCACCTTAAGGGTGAGCTGTTTCAAATGGTAGCTCATCTATTGGAACCCAGCTCCTCAGTAGGGTCAGCATGATCCCCACATCCCACGTTACTGTATATCTGGGCGTGAGGGATTGGTATTGAATACTCCCCCTCATTAGTTTAGACACCAGGTGGTGGGAGCTGATACTTATATCCAGGTATGAATATACAGCGTACTCCTGTCGCTGTTGATGGCACTGTAGCTGAGGCCTGCATCAAAATGGAGGCCTGCTAGAAACTCCAACATATCCAGTATTGTTGCCGAGTTGGAGGACTTGTTCCGGGCAACAGAAACCTCCCCACTTTCTGATTTGAGTGGGGTATTGTTTGCGGGTTGATTCCCGACACGATGCTGCAATAAGGTTCATGGGCTCTTGACGAGATGCCTGCCCGGTTGAGCGTCTTTCAGAACCTGCAAGCCAACAAGATTAATGACCATGGCAAGGATGACTGACCCCCCTGTAAATGGAGTGAGTAATCAATTTGGGATGTTTCCCAATCGCCATCCATGGTTTGTTGTACATTTCTACAACCATCGGGTACCATGGTTGTGTAGGCCAGTCGGGAATGATCAATATGTCAGTTGCAGAGTCTAGTTTAATTTTCTGCAATACCCGACTGGTGAGGCAGCATGGGGGAAACGCGTAGCAACCCATTTCCCCCAATGGAATAAAAATGCATCCAATGCTATTACCCCAGGGTCTGGTTCCCACAACACATACGTTGGTATTCGATGGTTCAGCCTGGACGCAAATAGGTCAATATCTGGTGTCCCCAATTTGAGCTATAATATCTCCAAAATCTGGGGGTTCAACATCCACTCAATGTTGTCATTGAAGACACGTGACCTGGTGTCCGCCACTGAATTAAGCTTCCAGGCAAATAGGTCGCAGTAATCCAAATATTTCTTTCAATGTACCAGTGCCAAATTGTATTAGCCAATTCATTGCAAACTAGCGACCTAATACTACCCATATGATTGATGTAAACCATTATTGTAAGCATTATCTAATTCGAAAGCGGACATGTAATCCCATGAATTAGTACAGAAGCCTGCAGTCCATGAAAATACCCCCAGCATTACTATATATTTTATCCCATGTGACTCTCAGGAATGTAGAACTCATGAGAGTTCCATCTGCCACCACAACTGGACATCGTAACCAGTTGCTCCCCAGCCTGGTGCACTTGCGTCAGTTAGTAGCACAACATCAGGGTTGCTCCCATATGAATAGGTCAATGACATTCTTTAATATTATCTACCCACCATTATAGCTTGTTTCTAGCTTCCGGTGGTAACCAAAGTGGCCGATCAAAGCAGCCAGCATTTGTTTTTTTCAAAAGCTGTGATTTGTGACCTTTGTGAATTTCGGTAGTGTAGCGTCCGAATCGTACAGCTGGGAATGTAGTTACCATATTAGAGTTACCAATACCAATAACTTTCGCTGTTTGCCACATGGTCGATACCCTGGCGCAAGCAAGATTGTGGCACTCTTCTGATATAGCAGTAGCTTTATTAGTGGGGATGATAAACTTCATTAAATTAGTGTCTAAGGTGAACACCAAATCCATAACCCGTAGCGGGTGCAGTTTTTGATTTGTCTGGATGGATTACACTCCCAGGTTCTCAAGCAGAGCCTTGGTTGCAGCCACTCCTTGGAGGGTCTGCCCCATTATAAGGATTTCATCCAACATGCCATCACTATAATCTTGTTGTCGGAGAAAGCCAATACAGGTAAATACCAACTTGGTAAACAGCCTAAGCTGTGATGGTTCCATTAGGCAATGCACCCTTCCAGACAACTTCAGAATTCCCTGTGAGCCTCAGCGATGGGTACCGTATAGCATGCTTCTTTCAAACTGATACATGCCATAAAATACCCTGAGTAAAGCTTCCACCTAGCTGTTCCAAAAGCATCCATTTTAACATGGGTACATTGTACAAAAGTGTTCAACTCAGCTAAATCGATTATAACCCGACACTCCTCTTATTTTTTACTGCTGGTGAACATATTAGGCTCAACTCAATATGTCCATGCTTGGTTATGCCAATTACCACTTTTCCCTGCTCGCCATATAATTTTCAGCATGCCCTGCCTCCACCTCTTTTCGGGATAGAGTAAATTCCTACGAGGCGAATGCTGGTATGGGAATCTATACCTCCCACGAATTATATACCCTTGAACACTTTGTAAAATAAACTCATCAGTGTGGTTACAGTTTTCACCATATGTCCAAGGCCGTCCGCAATCGCCCACCTATTCGTACAGTGAGGGATACTAACGGCGTGAGAGAGCCAGACCCCCTTACCTCCATAGTGAACGGTGGTCCATACATACGGTGCTTCGGGTGGACGTTATGGAGGTTGACGGGCCCCGGCGGCCGCATTTCCCATGCAGGCCGCTGTTGGCCTTGCCCTAAATGGTCGTTGTATTTATTGAGATGGAGGGAGGTAGGTAGAATCTTTGTGCCCTATCCGGCAGCCTTGGTTCACAGGTTGTATTAGGCTGTTGCCGGTGATATGGGTGAACTCTGGCCGATGGAGTTTCATGAGGCCCACTGTTTTGGCCTCCTTTGTCCAGTCCCTTCACCTGTTTGTACAGGTCTCCAAGCAACTGATGCGGCGGTGGAGCGGTAATGGTCGGCACAACCCCGCGAATTTGGGGTTTAGTGTGGGCTATATAGAGCTCTTACGCAGGCAATATATCTCATACTGGGCGTTGCATAGGAGTGCTAGCGCATCATGCTATTTACTGGACACATTATCCCCGATCAGGGTTTTCCAGAACACCGTTATGCCCATGGAGAACCTTTCTCTAAGGTATTATTGAGAATCTGACTCCAGAGTTGGTGCATGCGTAGGCAATCAATGATGCCCGCCAATTCGTGGTGCAGGGTTCACCTGTCTGGGTAGAAACGGCAAACTTCACTCACCACATCCAGCATCCTCCTCATGCTCTGGTTCAGCGGTGACTGGCTGTCCCTGGTCGTCGTCAAACTCAGCAGCTGGGCAATCATTAATGCTTCTGGCTGGAGACGATGAGGAGCTGAGCGGTCCTTGCACGGCTAGTGGATGCCGTTCTTCTCGTTCTTGGTCCCGATGGAGATGTTGGACCATTTAAGAGCTCCAACCGCTCAATGCGACCGTCCTGCTATATGCAGCACGGGACAAGCCGACTTCCCCAGGCCCTGCAAAATTCACTGGGGCTTCCACCTTCGGGACCTCACCCCCTTAGGGTCTGGGTCTATGCGTCCATGGATGGCAGGTGTCGTCGTGACCAAACAGCCCACCCAAGTAGGTAAAGTAGGGTCATCGACCCCTCCCCACACGGACTCCCACTCTCCGCTAGTCTGGTCTTCTCCCACTGTGGCGGCGGACCCCACCTGGCAGATATGGCAGGGGTGATTTAGGTGGAGTTAGGTGAGTTTGACTGCGGCCGCCGGCCCCCCCCTGAACCTGGCTCAACGGCCCAAGTCCGTGTTGTTCCGTGTGCTTGTCCGCAACAATGCTGCATTGCATTGTTTTTTTGCTTTGCAAGCTTACCTCCACACACTTACACCGTTACTTGGCTCGGCGTTTTGGAGAGGCGCATGGTCAGGACGGCCCGCTCACTCACAGCGCTGAGCTGAGCCGACCACCCGACCGCTCCCTTCCTGCTGCCACCTCCGCCCTTGACCCGCCCACAGCCCTGACGGGGGGGTTCGTGTTTGTCGGCGGGGTATCTGCTCCAGCAGGCCTACTACACGACGCACAGAGCAGCAGTTAGTGTTTATATGCCCGGGCCTGCACGATGGCAGATATCCCTGGCTGCGGTACACCGCAATGCACTTTGCAGGGCTCCCCTGTCGTGCGGCTGTCCCCCGGCCCAGCCCCCTCGGGTCTCTACTGGAGCTCGTGAGAGAGTTTGACTGTAAAAGAAAAAAAGAAAAAAAACAAGACCCCTTGCCACGTCACCTGTATCCCCCCTTATCCTTCTCTTGGGACGGGGGTTTTTCGAGGAGTCTGGACCTGTTTGCTTTTTTGCATCTCCATAGTGGTAAAACCCAATTCTTAGATTCGGGTGAGTCGGCCCCTGAGTATTAGCGGGCGCGCCCGACCTGCATTCCAGCCCCCACCGTAGCTTTAAAGCTGGCCGCGTTCCGTGCAGCTCCCGGGGACAAGGCCGTCGGCTGGGCGCAGCCCGACTCCGCGCCCGAACTCCTCATTCCTAGACCCCCACCGTTGCGATAAAGCCTGCCTGCGTTCCGTGCAGCTCCTGGACAAGGGGGCCGTAGCCTGGCCGCCCAATTCACAGCTCCGCGCCCGACTTCCACATGTGTTGAAAGCTACCAGCGTTCCGTGCAGCTCCGGGGACAAGGGCCCTGTCGGCTGGGCCAGCACAGCTCCGCGCCCGACTTCCACATGTTTTTTGAAGCTCCGGCGTTCCCGTGTCAGCTCCGGGGACAAGGGCCGTCGGCAGGCCACAGCTCAGCTCCGTGCCCGACTTCCGCATTCCTGAAGCTGCCGGCGTTCCGAGCAGCTCCGGGGATAGGGCCGTCGGCTGGCCACAGCACAACTCAGCTCCCCGACAGCGTCGTCCTGCGGCCCTTGTCCATGCTGTAAAGGAAGGTAATACTTATCTGCTGGTCTTGTGAAGGAGGCCGGTGGGGAGAGCGCACTCCCCCCCCAGCTGCCGCTGCAAATGCGCGCGACGATAAGCTGCGCAAGCGTGCTGGCGGGTTCTTCACGAAGTCACTCACGTGACTCCGAAGTAAAATCCATTTTGTAACACAAACTCTTCAAAAAGGCGAGGCAAACAATTTTGCCGCAGCCACCTGACAACCAAAAATAATTTAGTGAACACGACATCTTTTTTAAAAGGCGAGGCAAACAATTGGGCAGCAAGCAGCCAACTGACAACCAAAATTCATTTTGTGAACACAAACTGTTAAAAAGAAAAGGCGAGGCAAACAAGTGGGCAGCAAGCACCCACCTGACAACCAAAATTAATTTTGTGAACACAACATTTTTTTTAAAAAGGCGAGGCAAACAATTGGGCGCCAAACAGCCAAATGACAAGCAACATTCATTTTGTGAACACAAACTCTTCAAAACGTCGAGGCAAACAATTGGACCATAGCGACCTGACAACCAAAATGCATTTTGTGAACACAAACTCTTTAAAAAGGTGAGGCAAACAACTGGACAGCAAGCAGCCACCTGACAACCAAAATTCACACAGTTGGGCAACAAGCAGCCACCTGACAACCAAAATTCATTTCGTAAACACAAATTTTTTTAAAAAGACGAGGCAAACTATTGGGCTGCAAGCTCCCACCTGACAACCAAAATTCATTTTGTGAACACAATTTTTTTTTAAAAAGGCAAGGCAAACAATTGGGCAGCAAGCAGCCACCTGACAACCAAAATTCATTTTCTGAACACAAATTATTTTAAAAAAAAGGCGAGGCAAACAATTGGGCCGCTGCCACCTGACAACCAAAATCCATTTTGTGAACACAAACTTTTTAAAAAGGAGAGGCAAACAGTTGCGCAGCAAGCAGCCACCTGACAACCAAAATTCATTTTGTAAAAACAAACTTTTTAAAAAAAGACAAGGCAAACAATTGCGCTGCAAGCACCCAGCTGACAACGAAAATTTATTTTGTGAACACAAACTTTTTAAAAAGGAGAGGCAAACAGTTGGGCGGCAAGCAGCCACCTGACAACCAAACTTCATTTTGTAAAAACAAACTTTTTAAAAAAAGACAAGGCAAACAATTGAGCTGCAAGCACCCAGCTGACAACGAAAATTCATTTTGTGAACACAATTTTTTTTTAAAAAGGCAAGGCAAACAATTGGGCAGCAAGCAGCCACCTGACAACCAAAATTCATTTTGTGAACACAAACATTTTTTTAAAAAAGGCTAGGCAAACAATTGGGCAGCAAGCAGCCACCTGACAACCAAAATTAATTTTGTGAACATGACATTTTTTTTAAAAAGGCGAGGCAAACAATTGGGCACCAAACAGCCAAATGACATGCAACATTCATTTTGTGAACACAAACTTTTTAAAAAGGCGAGGCAAACAGTTGGGCAGCAAGCAGCCACCTGACCACCAAAATTCATTTTGTAAACACAAACTTTTTTTAACAAGACGAGGCAAACAATTGGGCTGCAAGCACCCACCTGACAACCAAAAAACATTTTGTGAACACAAATTTTTATTAAATAGGCAAGGCAAACAATTGGGCAGCAAGCAGCCACCTGACACCCAAAATTCATTTTGTGAACACAATCTTTTCTTTAAAAGGTGAGGCAAACAATTGGGCAGCAAGCAGCCACCTGCCAACCAAAATTAATTTTGTGAACAAAAACTCTTCAAAAAGTCGAGCCAAACAATTGGACCGTAGCTACCTGACAACCAAAATGCATTTTGTGAACACACACTCTTTAAAAAGGTGAGGCAAACAATTGGGCAGCAAGCACCCACCTGACAAACAAAATTAATTTTGTGAATACAACATTTTGTTTAAAAAGGCGAGGCAAACCATTGGGCCCCAAACAGCAAAATGACAACTAACATTCATTTTTGAACACAAACCTTTTAAAAAGGCGAGGCAAACAATTGGGCCGCAGTCACCTGACAACCAAAATTCATTTTGTGAACACAAACTTTTAAAAAATGCGAGGCAAACAGTTGGGCAGCAAGCAGCCACCTGACAACCAAAATTCATTTTGTGAACACAAACTTTTTTTTAAAAGGCAAGGCAAACAATTGGGCAGCAAGCAGCCACCTGACAACCAAAATACATTTTGTGAAGACAAACTTTTTTTTAAAAAGGCGAGGCAAACAATTGGGCAGCAAGCAGCCTCCTGACAACCAAAATTAATTTTGTGAACACGACATTTTTTTAATAAGGCGAGGCAAACAATTGGGCACCAAACAGCCAAATGACAACCAACATTCCTTTTGTGAACACAAACATTTTAAAAAGGCGAGGCAAACATTTGGGCCGCTGCCACCTGACAACCAAAATCCATTTTGTGAACACAAACTTTTTAAAAAATGCGAGGCAAACAGTTGGGCAGCAAGCAGCCACCTGACAACCAAAATTCATTTTGTGAACACAAACTTTTTTTTAAAAGGCAAGGCAAACAATTGGTCAGCAAGCAGCCAACTGACAACCAAAATTCATTTTGAGAACACAAACTTTTTAAAAAGGCGAGGCAATCAGTCGGGCAGCAAGCAGCCACCTGACAACAAAAATTCATTTCGTAAACACAAACTTTTTTTCAAAAGATCAGGCAAACAATTGGGCTGCAAGCACCGAGCTGACAACCAAAATTCATTTTGTGAACACAATTTTTTTTAAAAAGGCAAGGCAAACAATTGGGCAGCAAGCAGCCACCTGACAACCAAAATTAATTTTGTGAACACAAACTTTTTTTTAAAAAGGTGAGGCAAACAATTGGACAGCAAGCAGCCACCTGACAACCAAAATTCATTTTGTGAACACAAACTATTAAAAAAAAGGCGAGGCAAACAATTGGCAGCAAGCAGCCACCTATAAACCAAAATTAATTGTGTGAAAACGACATTTTTTTTAAAAAGGCGAGGCAAACAATTGGGCAGCAAGCAGCTACCTGGCAAACAAAATTCATTTTGTGAATACAAACTTTTTTTTAAAAAGGCGAGGCAAACAATTGGACAGCAAGCAGCCACCTGACAACCAAAATTCATTTTGTGAAAACAAACTATTAAAAAAAGGCGAGGCAAACAATTGGCAGCAAGCAGCCACCTGAAAACCAAGATTAATTGTGGGAAAACAACATTTTTTTTTAAAAAGGCGAGGCAAACAATTGGGCAGCAAGCAGCCACCAGGAAAACAAAATTCATTTTGTGAACACAAACTATTAAAAAAAAAGGCGAGGCAAACAATTTTTTTTAAAAAGGCGAGGCAAACAATTGGGCAGCAAGCAGCCACCTGACAACCAAAATTCATTTTGAGAACACAAACATTTTTTAAAAAGGCGAGGCAAACAATTGGGTGCCAATCAGCTAAATGACAAGCAACATTCATTTTGTGAACACAAACTCTTCACAAAGTCGAGGCAAACAATTGGACCGTAGCGACCTGACAACCAAAATGCATTTTGTGAACACAAACGCTATAATAAGGCGAGGCAAACAATTGGGCAGCAAGCAGCCAACTGACAACCAAAATTCATTTTGTGAACACAAACTTTTTAAAAAGGCGATGCAATCAGTTGGGCAGCAAGCAGCCACCTGACAACCAAAATTCATTTCGTAAACACAAACATTTTTCAAGGGATCAGGCAAACAATTGGGCTGCAAGCACCGAGCAGACAACCAAAATTCATTTTGTGAACACAATTTTTTTTTAAAAAGGCAAGGCAAACCATTGGGCAGCAAGCAGCCACTTGACAACCAAAATTCAATTTGTGAACACAGTTTTTTTTAAAAAGTCGAGGCAACCAATTGGTCAGCGAGCAGCCAACTGACAACCAAAATTCATTTTGTGAACACAAACTTTTTAAAAAGGCGAGACAATCAGTCCGGCAGCAAGCAGCCACCTGACAACCAAAATTCATTTCATAAACACAAACTTTTTTTCAAAACAGGCCAAACCAATTGGGGGTTGCAAGGCACCGAGCTGACAACCAAAATTCAATTTGGTGAACACATTTTTTTTTTTTTTTAAAAAGGCAAGGCAAAAAGTTGGGCAGCAAAAGCAGCCACCTGACAAACGATATTTATTTTGGGACACAAACTTTTTTTTTAAAAAAGCGAGGCAAAAAACAATTGGACAGAAGCTGCCACCTGACAACCAAAATTCATTTTGTGAACAGAAACTAATAAAAAAAGGCGAGGCAAACAATTGGCAGCAAGCAGCCACCTGAAAACCAAAATTAATTGTGTGAAAACAACATTTTTTTTTAAAAGGCGAGGCAAACAATTGGGCAGCAAGCAGCCACCAGGCAAACAAAATTCATTTTGTGAACAAAAACATTTTTTTTAAAAGGCGAGGCAAACAATTGGGCAGCAAGCAGCCAACTGACAACCAAAATTCATTTTGTGAACACGAACTGTTAAAAAAAAAGGCGAGGCAAACAAGTGGGCAGCAAGCACCCACCTGACAACCAAAATTAATTTTGTGAACACAACATTTTTTTTAAAAAGGCGAGGCAAACAATTGGGCGCCAAACAGCCAACTGACAAGCTTTATTTCATTTTGTGAGCACAAAACTCTCAAAAAGTCCATGCTCAATCAATTGGACCATAGCGGGAGCTGACAACAAAATGCATTGTGAACACAAACTCTTTAAAAAGGTGAGGCAAACAATGACTGGACAGCAAAGCAGCACACCTGACAACCAAAATTCACACAGTATGGGCATCAGCTGCTCAGACCTGACAACAAAGAATTCATTTAGTAAACACAATTTTCTTTTAAATAGTCGAGGCAACTTGTGGGCACGGCTAGCACTACCACCTGACGACCAAAATTAATTTTGTGAACACAAAACTTTTTTTAAAAGGCATGGCAAAAACAATTGGGCAGCAAGCAGCCAACTGACAACAAAATTAATTTTGTGAAAACTATTTATTTTTTTAAAGAGGGCGAGGCAATACAATTGGCAGCAAGCAGCATTGATACAACCATAAATTCATTTTGGGACACAAACTGTTTTTAAAAGGCAAGGCAAACAATTGGGCTGCAAGCTACTCACCTGACAACCAAAATTCATTTGTGGTAACACAATTTTTTGTTAAAAAGGGCAAGGCTAAACATTGGGCAGCAAGCAGCCACCTGACAACCAAAATTCATTTTGTGAACACAAACATTTCTTTAAAAAGGTGAGGCAAACAATTGGACTGCAGCCACCTGACAACCAAAATTAATTTTGTGAACACGACATTTTTTTTAAAAAGGCGAGGCAAACAATTGGGCGCCAAACAGCCAAATTACTTCCAAATTCATTTTGTGAACACAAACTTTTTAAAAAGGCAAGGCAAAGAATTGAGCCGCAGCTAGCTGACAACCAAAATTCATTTTGTGAACACAATTTTTTTTTAAAAAGGCAACGCAAACAATTGGGCAGCAAGCAGCCACCTGACAACCAAAATTCATTTTGTGAACACAAACTATTAAAAGAAAAAGGCGAGGCAAACAATTGGGCAGCAAACAGCCACCTGACAACCAAAATTCATTTTGTGAACACAAACATTTTTTTTAAAAAGGCTAGGCAAACAATTGGGCAGCAAGCAGCCACCTGACAACCAAAATTAATTTTGCGAACATGACATTGTTTTTTAAAAAGGCGAGGCAAACAATTGGGCACCAAACTACCATATGACAACCAACATTCATTTTGTGTGAGGCAAACAATTGGCCCGCAGCCACCTGACAACCAAAATGCATTTTGCGAACACAAACTCTTCAAAAAGGTGAGGCAAACAATAGGGCAGCAAGCAGCCACTTGTCAACCAAAATGCATTTTGTGAACAGAAACTTAAAAAAAAAAGGGCGAGGCAAACAATTTGTGGCAGCAGAGAGCATCCACCTGACACCAAAATTAAGTTTGTGAAACTCGACGATTTTTTTTAAAAAAGGTGAGGCAAAAAAGTTAGGGCGTCAAAAACAGCCACCTGACCACCTCAAAAGTCAGTTTTTAAACACAACTTTATTTTAAAGACGAGGCAAAAATTGGGCTGCAGCACCCAACCTGCAACCAAAATTCATTTTTGTGAACATAATTTTTTTATTAAAAAGGCAAAGGCAAAAAAGTTGGGCATGCAAGCAGCCACCTGACAACCAAAATTCATTTTGTTTACAATTTTTTTTCTTTTTTTAAATGGCGAGGCACAACAAGTTGGGCAGCAAGCAGCACCTGGACAACCAATAATTCATTTTGTGGAACAAATCTTTCTTTAGGACTTAGAAGCCTTTAGTGTCATTTGTACAATATACAAGAAATTTCGTTTGGCAGCCTCTTCTGTAGCAGCACCAAGCATAAATAGTAAAAAAGAGGATAGAAATAACTAATAAATACAAGTACAGTAAAATCAGTAAGTGCAAGTTCAGTTAGATAAATGAAAGAAAAAGAATGTGTTTTTTAAAGAGCAGAAGTTATTGTCGTTGGCTGGAAGGTGGGTAGTGTGTGTGTCGTGTATGTATGTGTGTGTGTGTGTGTGTGGTTGTGTGGGGGGGGGGGGGGGGGTGGTCATAGTTTCTGTAGCAGACTTTCACAGGCCATGGGGACGAAACTGTTCTTCGTTCTGTTGGTACGTGCTCTCATGACTCTGAGTTGCCAGAGGGAGGAGAGGCTGAGAGGAATAGAGAGTGATGGGAGGTATTTTACATCATGATCTTAAAGTTTAATTCTTCTAGGCTTTCGTATACTCCACCCAATTATTATATATGTTATTCC